>SZWC01025861.1:10335-33860 GCA_023375785.1 Penium margaritaceum
TGGGGGTGGTGTGCATGGGGGTGGTGCACGTGGGGGTGGTGTGCATGGGGATCGTGCACATGGGGCTCGTGTGCATGGAGGTGGTGCACATGGGGATGGTGCACATGGGGGTGGTTTGCATTGGACGGTACACATGGGGTTGGGGCACATGCGGTTGGTGTGCATTGGGGGTGGTGTGCATGGGGGTGGTGCACCTGGGGTTGGTGTGCATGGGGGTGGTGTGCATGGGGGTGGGTCACGGACGCCCGAAGCGCCCTTGCCTGCGAATGCAGCTCCAGCCGCCATCCCGAAGTGCCCATGGACCCCAATGAACATTGCCTCGTTGGTTAAGCCTCCATCCAGAACTGCTTTGGCTGCAGTGGGCGAGAAAGTCGCTTTGCCGTGCTCGGGGTCAAACCGGTACATCTCCTGCTTTCTTGAGATGGACCTCTCACCTTTGCACGGCCGTATCTTTCTCGTCCCTGCACATAATGACCCGGTTATTGGGTCGAGTTCGCACAGTCTTCACGTAAAAAACAACGGGCGTATCAAAGAATGCATCAGACCTTAGCACGATGACGTAATTACCGCCTCGAACGGTGGTTCCCATAGCACCGTACCACTACGTATTGAAGTTCTTTGTCCTTTCTAGTCCATGCATATGGTTCCCAAACCATTGTCTCTCCCTCTGACCATTCGTGACTTGTGCTATGTGTTGTCAATGTTGACCACACATAGTGGACTTCATCGGTCATAGTCAGTGACGTATGCATCCTTTGGTTGGTCACTGTGCATTGTAGCCACACCGTGCCACTGCTTGTTGAAGGACTTTTTACTTGCTAGTTGATGAATAGTGTTCCCAACCCATTCTTTCACCCTCTAACCATTTGTGACTCGTGTTATGCGTTTTCAACGTTGACCACACACTGTGAAATTCTCTTGGTCATGGTTAGTGACATATGCCTACTTTGGTCTGTCACTGTACATGGTTACCACTCGTGTCACTACATATTGAAGGCCTTTGTGGTTTTTAGTTGATAGCTTGTCTTCCCAAACCAGTGTTACATAATCTGACTATCTGTGACTCGTGTTGTGAGTATTCAACATTGACAACATGAAGCGCAATCATTTGGTCATGGTTAGTGAAATATGTATACTTTGGTCCGTCACTATGCGTTGTAGCCACACTGGGAAACTCTATATTGAAGGCATTTGTACTTGCTAGTCGATAACTAGTAGTCAGAAACCATTTTCTTCCACTCTGACCATTCGTGACTCGCGTTATGAGTTGTCAAAGTTCACCACCCATGGTGACATTGTTTGGTCATGGTCAGTGACACATGCATACTTTGGTTGGTCATCGTGCATCGTATCCACACCATGCCACAAGTCATTGAAGGTCATCGTGCTTGCTAGTTGATACCTGGTATTACCAAACCATTGTTTTCCCCTCTCACCATTTGTGACTCGTATTATGATATGTCAACGTTGACCACACACAGCGGATTTGTTTGGTCAAAGGCCGTACATTTGCCTACTTTGGTCGGTCATAGTGCATCATATCAACACCGTGCTACTACTGATTGAAGGTCGTTGTACCTGCTAGTTGGTATCTAGTTTCCTAAATTACTGTTTCCCCCCTCTGACAATTCGTGACCTGTATTATGGGTTGTCAACGTTGACCACACAAAGTAAACCTTTGTTGGTCATGGTAAGTGGCACCTGCCTAATCTGGTTGGTCATTGTGCATGGTAGCCACAACGTGCCACTTATTGTTGAAGTTCTTTGCACTTGCTAGTCAATAAATTGTAAAGGGTTTCTCCCTTTGACACCAAGCCGGTTTTTGTTGTTTTATTGCACGTAGGTACCTTCACTAGAATACTCCCTCCCACCCCCTAGAGAGATGTTCCGTGGACGACATGGAGGACATATTTGCGGCCGCATTATGACACCCCCCCCTTACCCCCCCCCCCCTTGGGCTTAGGCTCAAAGGTAGAGTAGAGGTATCACAGCAACCCCCCCCCCCCCCGAGGTCGCGAGCCTATTCTATACTGCGCATACAAAGATTCAAACCCAGGACCTACCGCTCCATGATCTAACCCTATAAGCACTAAGCCAACTCACATGGTGTTCATGTTATGTCCACATGATGTCATAGGAGTTCCTATGGGTAGAGGGCACAGATTAAGGGTGTGTAAGATTTTAGGGTAGTGTTCAAATTTATGAATAACAACAAAGTTAGTTTAATCATAAACATTTGACACGGACGCAGTTTCAATTCTTGCAACTTTGACCTGGGATAACTTCTGAACCACTGCTGTGATTGACCAGCCGTAAGGAGGAAAGTTGACTACACATAGTGAAATACTTTTTATTATGTTTAGTGACAAAAGCATACTTTGGTTGGTCATTGTGCATTGTAGCCACACCCGGCCACCACTTATCGAAGGTATTTGTAATTGCTAGTTGATATCAAGTATTCCCAAAACATTGATTCTCCCTCTGCCCATTTTTTAAGTGTATTATGAGTTGTGAAAGCTGACCATACACACTACTATTCTTTGCTCATGAGCAGTGATGTATGCCTACTTGGAAAGGTCGTTGCGCACAGTAGCCAGACCGTGCCAATACATACGAAAGATCTTTGTACTTGCTAAAAGATACATAGTGTTTCAAAACCATTGTTTCCCCTATCTGACCATTTGTGACTCGTGTTATGGCTTGTGAACGTTTACCATCCATATTGAAATTCTTTGGTCGTCTTCAGTGACATATGCCTAGTTTTGTTTGTCACTGTACATGGTTACCACGCCGTGTCACTACATATCGAAGGTCATTGTGCTTTCTAGTTGATATCTAGTCTTCCCACACAATTGCTACCCCACTCTCACTATCTATGACTTGTGTTGTGAGTTTTCAATGTTGATCACACATAGTAGACTTCTTCGGTCATAGTCAGTGACGTATGCATCCTTTGGTTGGTCACTGTGCACGCTAGCCACACCGTGCCACTGCTTGTTGAAGGTCCTTGTACTTTCTAGTTGATAACTAGTGTTCCCAACCCTTTGTTTCCCCCTTTGACCATTTGTGACTCGTGTTATGAGTTTTCAACGTTGACCACGCACTGTAAAATTCTTTTGGTCATGGTTAGTGACATATGCATACTTTGGTTTTTCACTGTACATGGTTACCATGCCATGTTAGTACGTATTGAAAGTCGTTATGCTTTCTAGTTGATAGCTAGTCTTCCCACCCCATTCTTACCCTCTCTCACTATCTGTGACTCGTGTTGGGAGTTGTCAGCATTGACCACATGAAGTTAAATTCTTTGGTTATAGTTAGTGACATATGCATACTTTGGTTGGTCATTGTGCATTTTAGCCAAACTGTGTAAATACATATTGAAGGTATTTTTACTTGCTGGTCAATAACTAGCATTCAGCAACCATTATCTTCCACTCTGACCATTCGTGACTCGTCCTATGAAGTGTCAAAGTTTACCACACATGGTGACATTCTTTGGTCATGGTCAGTGACGTGCATACTTTGGTTGGTCATAATGCATGGTATCCACACCCAGCCACAGCGTTTTGAAGGTCGTTGTGCTTGCTAGTTGATACCTGGTGTTCCCAAACCATTCCTTCCCCGCTCTCACCATTTGTGATTTGTCAACGCTGACCACACGCAGCACATTTCTTTGGTCAAATGCAGTAAATATGCCTGTTTTGGTTGGTCACTGTGCATGGTAGCCACAACGTGCTACTACTGATTGAATGTCGTTGTGCTTGCTAGTTGATAACTGATATTCCCGGATCATTGTTTCCCCCTCTGACCGTTTGTGACTCGTGTTGTGGTTGGTGAACGTTGACCACCCATATTGAAATTCTCTGTTCATGTTCAGTGATATATGCCTAGTTTGGTTGTCTGGTGTGCATAGTAGCCACGGCGTGCCAATACGCATTAAAGTTATTTGTCCTGTTTAGTCCATGCATATGGTTCCCAAACCATTGTATCTCCCTCTGACCATCTGTGATTTGTGTTAGGAGCTGTCANCACACACAGTAGATTTCTTTGGTCAAATGCAGTAAATATGCCTATTTTGGTTGGTCACTATGCATGGTAGCCACAACGTGCTACTACTGATTGAATGTCGTTGTGCTTGCTAGTTGATAACTGATATTCCCGGATCATTGTTTCCCCCTCTGACCGTTTGTGACTCGTGTTGTGGTTGGTGAACGTTGACCACCCATATTGAAATTCTCTGTTCATGTTCAGTGATATATGCCTAGTTTGGTTGTCTGGTGTGCATAGTAGCCACGGCGTGCCAATACGCATTGAAGTTATTTGTCCTGTTTAGTCCATGCATATGGTTCCCAAACCATTGTCTCTCCCTCTGACCATCTGTGACGTGTTAGAAGCTGTCAATGTTGACCACACGTAGTGGATTTCTTCGGTCATAGTCAGTGACGTATGCATCCTTTGGTTGGTCAGTGTGCACGCTCGCCACACAGAGCCACTGCTTGTTAAATGTCTTTGTACTTGCTAGTTGATAACTAGTATTCTCAACCCATTGTTTCCCCCTTCGACCATTTGTGACTCGTGTAATGAGTTTCCAACGTTGACCACACACTGTGACATTCTTTTGGTCATGGTCAGTGACATATGCATACATTGGTTTGTCACTGTACATGGTTACCACGCCGTGTCACTACGTATTGAAGGTATTTGTGCTTTCTAGTTGATAGATAGTCTTCCCAAACCATAGTTACCCTCTCTCACTATGTGTGACTCCTGTTGTGAGTTGTCAACGTTGACCACATGAAGTAGAATTCTTTGGTCATGGTTAGTGACAGATGCATACTTTGGTTTGTCACTGTGCATTGTAGCCACACTGTGTAACTACGTATTGAAGGTAATTGTACTTGCTAGTCGATAACTAGTATTCAAAAACCATTTTCTACCACTCTGCCCATTTGTGACCCGTGTTATGAGTTGTCAAAGTTTACCACACATGGTGACATCCTTTGGTCATGGTCAGTGACATATGCATACTTTGGCTGGTCATCGTGCATGGTATTCACACCGTGCCACAACTCATTGAAGGTCACTGTGCTTGCTAGTTGATACCTGGTGTTCCCAAGCCATTGTTTCCCCCCTGACCACTTGTGCCTCGTGTCATGAGTTGTCAACATTGACCACACACAGCGGATTTCGTTGGTCAAAGGCAGTACATATGCCTACTTTGGTCGGTTACTGTGCACGTTAGCCACACCGTGCTACTATTGATTGAAGGTCGTTGTACTTGCTAGCTGAAAACTGATATTCTCGGACCATTGTCTCCCCCTCTCACCATTTCTGACTCGTGTTATGGTTGGTGAAAACTGACCACCCATATTGAAATTCTTTGGTCATGGTCAGTGACATATTCCTAGTTTGGTTGTTTGGTGTGCATAGTGGCCACACCGTACCACTATGTATTGAAGTTCTTTGTCCTTTCTAGTCCATGCATAGGATTCCCAGACCATTGTGTATCCTTTTGACCATTTGTGGCTTGTGTTATGAGTTGTCAATAGTGGACCACACATAGTGGACTTCTTCTATCATAGGCACTGAGGAGGATCCTTTGGTTGGTGACTGTGCATGCTAGCCACACCGTGCCACTACTTGTTGAAGGTCTTCGTACTTGCTAGTTGATAACTAGTGTTCCCAACCCATTGTTTCCCCATCTGACCATTTGTGACTCGTGTTATGAGTTTTCAATGTTGACCACACACTGTGAAATTTGTTTGGTCATGGTTAGTGACATATGCCTACTTTGGTTTGTCACTGTGCATGGTTACCACACCGTGTCACTAGGTTTTGAAGGTCTTTGTGGTTTCTAGTTGATAGCTTGTCCTCATAAACCATTGTTACCCCCTGTGACTATCTGTGACTCCTGTTGTGAGTTGTCAACGTTGACCACCTGAAGTGGAATTCTATCGTCATGGTAAGTGACATATACATAATTTGGTTGAACAGCGTGCATTGTAGCCACACTGTGCCACTACATATTGAAGGTATTTGTACTTGCTAGTCAATAACTAGTATTCAGAAACCATTATCTTCCACTCTGACCATTTGTGACTCTTGTTATGAGCTGTCAAAGTTTACCACACTTAGTGACATTATTTGGTCATGGTCAGTGACATATACCTACTTTCGTTGGTCATCGTGCATGGTATGCACACCGTGCCACAACGTATTGAAGGTCCTTGTACTTGCTAGATGATACCTGGTGTTCCCAGCCCATTGTCTCCCCCTCTGACCATTTGTGACTCCTATCATGATTCGTCAACATTGCTCACACACAACGGATTTCTTTGGTCAAAGGCATAAGATATGCCTACTTTGGACGGTCATTGTGCAGGGTTGCCACACGGTGCTTCTACTGATTGAAGGTCGCTGTACTTGCTAGTTGAGAGCTGATATTCAAGGAGCATTGTTTCCCCTTTTGACCGTTTGTGCCTCGTGTTGTGGGTGGTGAACGTTGACCACCCATATTGAAATTCTTTGGTCATGGTCAGTGACATATGCCTCATTTGGTTGTTTAGTGTGCATATTAGCCACACCGTGCCACCGCGTATTGATGTTTTTTTTTCCTTTATAGTCAAAACATAGGGTTCCCAGACCATTGTCTCTCCCTCTGACCATTTGTGACTCGTGTTATGAGTTGTCAATGTTGACAACACATAGTGGACTTCTGTGATAGTCAGTGACGTATGCATCCTTTGGTTGGTCACTGTGCACGCTAGGAACACCGTGCCACTGCTTGTTGAAGGACATTGTATTTGCTAGTTGATAAGTAGTGTTATCAACCCATTGTTTTCCCCTCTGACCATTTGTGACTGGTGTTATGAGTTGTCAACGTTGACCACAAACTGTGAAATTATTTTGGTCATGGTTAGTGATGTATGCCTACTTTGGTTTGTCACAGTACATGGTTACCACGCTGTGTCACTAGGTATTGAACGTCTTTGTGCTTTCTAGTTGATAGCTAGTCCTCTCAAACCATTGTTACCCCCTCTGACTATGTGTGACTCGTGTTGTGAGTTGTCAACATTGACCACATGAAGTGCAATTATTTGGTCATGGTCAGTGACATCTGCACACTTTGGTTGGTCTCTGTGCATTGTAGCTACACTGTGCAACTACATACTGAAGGTATTTGTACTTGCTGGTCGATACCTAATATTCAGAAACCATTATCTTCCACTGTGACCATTTGTGACTCGTGTTATGAGTTGTCAAAGTTTACTACATATGGTGACATTCCTTGGTCATGGTCAGTGACATATGCATACTTTGGTTGGTCATCGTGCATGGTATCCACACCGTACCAAAACTCATTGAAGGTCATTGTGCTTGCTAGTTGATACCTGGTATTCCCAAACCATTGTTTCCCACTCTGACCATTTGTGACTCGTATTATGAGTTGTCACTGTTGACCACACATAGCGGATTTCTTTGGTCAAAGGCAGTACATATGCCTACTTTGGTCGGTCATTGTGCATGGTAGCCACACCGCGCTACTACTGGTTGAAGGTCAGTGTACTTGCTAGTTGAGAACTGATATTCCCAGACCATTGTTTCCCCCCTTACCGTTTGTGACTCATGTTATGGCTGGTGAACGTTGACCACCCATATTGAAATTCTTTGGTCATGGTCTGTGAAATATGCCTAGTTTGGTTGTTTGGTGTCAATAGTAACCAAACCGTACCACTGTGTACTGAAGTTCTTTGTCCTTTCTAGTCCATGCATAGGGTTCCCAAACCATTGCCCCTCCCTCTGACCATTTGTGACTCGTGTTATGAATTTTCAATGTGGACCACACAGAGTGGACTTCTTCGGTCATAGTCGGTGACGTATGTATCCTTTGGTTTGTCACTGTGCATGTGAGCCACACCGTGCCACTGCTTGTTGAAGGACTTTGTACTTGCTAGTTGATAAACAGTGTTTCTAACCCATTGTTTCCCCCTTATTCCATTTGTGACTCGTGTTATGCGTTTTCAACGTTGACCACACACTGTGAAATTCATTTGGTCATGGTCAGTGACATATGCCTACTTTGGTCTGTCACTGCACATGGTGACCACGCTCTAACGCTACGTCTTGAACGTCGTTGTGCTTTCTAATTGATAGCTAGTCCTCTCAAACCATGTTACCCCCTCTGACTATCTGTGACTTGTGTTGTGAGTTGTCGACGTTGACCACATGAAATGTAATTATTTGGTCATGGTCAGTGACATCTGCATACTTTGGTTGGTCTCTGTGCATTGTAGCCACACTGTGCAACTACGTACTGAAGGTATTTATACTTTCTAGTCGATAACTTGTATTAAGAAACCATTATCTTCCACTATGACCAGTTGTGACTTGTGTTATGAGTTGTCAAAGTTCACCACACATGGTGATATTCCTTGGTCATGGTCAGTGACATATGCATACTTTGGTTGGTCATGGTGCATGGTATCCACACCGTGCCAAAACTCATTGAAGGTCATTTTGCTTGCTAGTTGATACCTGGTGTTCCCAAACCATTGTTGCCCCCTCTGACCATTTGTGACTCGTATTATGAGTTGTCATTGTTGACCACACGTAGGGGATTTCTTTGGTAAAAGGCAGTACATATGCCTACTTAGGTCGGTCATTGTGCATGGTAGCCACATCGCGCTACTACAGATTGAAGGTCGATGTACTTGCTAGTTGAGAAATGATATTCCCGGACCATTGTTTCCCCTTTCACCGTTTGTGACTCGTGTTATGGTTGGTGAACGTTGACCACCCATATTGAAATTATTTGGTCATGGTTAGTGACATATGCCTAGTTTGGTTGTTTGGTGTGCATAGTAGCCACACCGTACCACTGTGTACTGAAGTTCTTTGTCCTTTATAGTCCATGCATAGGGTTCCAAAACCATTATCTCTCCCTCTGAACATTTGTGACTCATGTTATGAGCTGTCAATGTGGACCACACAGAGTGGGCTTCTTCGGTCATAGTTAGTGACATATGTATCCTTTGGTTGGTCACTGTGAATGTGAGCCACACCGTGCCACTGCTTGTTGAAAGACGTTGTACTGGCTAGTTGATGAATAATGTTCCCAACCCATTGTTTCCTCCTCTGACCATTTGTGACTCGTGTTATGTGTTTTCAACGTTGACCACTCACTGTGAAACTCTTTTGGTCATGGTCAGGGAAATATGCCTACTTTGGTTTGTCACTGTACATGGTTACCACGCTGTGTCACTACGTATTGATGGTCTTTGCGCTTTCTACTTGTTGGGCGTAGATGCCTTTGCTCGAATACTCCCTCCCACCCCCCCCAGACGGATGTTCTGTGGACAACTTAGAGGACATATCTGCGACCGCATTATGACACCCCCCCTACCCCCCACGGCTTAGGCTCGAAGATAGAGTAGAGGTATCACAACACGGCCGCCCTGCTTCCCGCCCCCCCCCAGTTTGTGAGCCTATTCTATAATGCACGTACACGGATTCAACCTCAAGACCTACCGCTCAAGAATCTAACCCTATAAGCACTAAGCCAACTCACATGGTGTTCATATGATGTCGAAATGACATTCTAGGAGTTCACATGGGTAGAGGACATAAAACAAGGGGATGTAAGATTTTAGGGTAGTTTTCAAAATTATGAATAATAACAAAGTTGGTTTAATAATTAACAATTGACGCGGACGCAATTTCAAATTTTGCAAGTTCGACCTTGAATAACTTCTCATTCGTTTCTCTCATTTACCAGCCGTTAGAAGGAAAGTGGGCTGCATATAGTGAAGTTCTTTTTGTATTGTTCAGTGACACAAGCATACTTTGGTTTCTCATTGTGCAAGGTAGCCACACTCTGCCACCACTTATCGAAGGTCTTTGCAATTGCTAGTCGATACCGAGTATTCGCAAACCATTGTTTTTCCCTCTACCCATTTTTAATGTGTATTATGAGCTGTGAATGCTGACCATGCACACTAATATTCTTTTGTCATGAGCAGTGACGTATACCTACCTCGATAGGTCATTGCGCACCGTAGCCACACTGTGCTAGAACATACGAAAGATCTCTGTACTTGCTAGAAGATACATAGTGTTTTGAAACCATTGTTTCCCCCTCTGACCATATTTGACTCGTGTTGTGGGCTGTGAACGTTGACCACCCATATTGAAATTCTTTGGTCGTTGTCAGTGACATATGCCTAGTTTGGTTTATCATTGTACATGGTTACCACGAGGTTTCACTACGTATTGAAGGTCTTTGTGCTTTCTAGTTGATAGCTAGTCTTCCCACACAATCTTACCCCATTCTGACTATCTGTGACTCGTGTTGTGAGTTGCCCGTGTTGACCACACATAGTGGACTTCTTCGGTCATAGTCAGTGACGTATGCATCCTTTGGTTGGTCACTATGCACGCTAGCAACACCGTGCCACTCCTTGTTGAAGGTCTTTTTACTTGCTAGTTGATAACTAGTGTTCCCAACCCATTGTTTCCCCATCTGACCATTTGTGACTCGTGTTATGAGTTTTCAATGCGGACCACACACTGTGAAATTACTATGGTCATGGTTAGTGACAAATGCATACTTTGGTTAGTCAGTGTACATGGTTACGAAGTTGTGTCACTGTGTATTGAAGATCTTTGTGCTTTCTAGTTGATAGCTAGTCTTCCCAACCCATTCTTACCCTCTCTCACTCTCTGTGACTTGTGTTGTGAGTTGTCAACATTGACAAGATGAAGTTAAATGCTTTGGTCATGGTTAGTGACATATGCATACTTTGGTTGGTCACTGTGCATGGTATGCACACCGTGCCACAACTTGGTGAATGTCCTTGTGCTTGCTAGTTGATACCTGGTGTTCCCAAACCACTCTTCCCCCCTCTGACCACTTGTGACTCCTATTGTGAGTTGTCAACATACCACACATAATGGATTTCTTTGGTAAAAGGCATTAGGTATGCCTGATTTGGTCGGTCATTATGCATGGTAGCCACACCGTGCTTCTACTGATTGAAGGTCACTGTACTTGCTACTTGATAACTGATATTCCCAGACCATTGTTTCCCCTTCTGACCGTTTGTGACTCCTGTTATGGTTGGTGAACGTTGACCACCCATATTGAAATTCTCTGGTCATGGTCACTGACGTATGCCTATCTTGGTTGTCTGGTGTGCATAGTAGCCACACCGTGCCACTGCGTACTGAATGTATTTGTCCTTTATAGTGAATACATAGGGTTCCCAGCCCATTATCTCTTCATCTAACCATTTTTTGACTCATGTTGTGAGTTGTCAATGTTGACCACATATAGTGGACTTCTTCGGTCATAGTCGGTGATGTATGCATCCTTCGGTTGGTCACTGTGCATGCTAACCATACCATGCCACTGCTTGTTGAAGGACTTCATACTTGCTAGTTGATAACTAGTGTTCACAACCCATTGTTTCCCCCTTTGACCATTTGTGACTCGTGTTATGCGTTTTCAACGTTGACCACCCACTGTGACATTTGTTTGGTCATGGTTAGTGACATATGCCTACTTTGGTTTGTCACTGTTCATGGTTTCCACGCCATGTAACTGGGTATTGAATGTCTTTGTGCTTTCTAGTTGATAGTATGTCCTCTGAAACCATTCTTACCCCCTCTGACTATCCGTGACTCCTGATGTGAGTTGTCAACATTGACCACATGAAGTGAAATTCTTTTGTCATGGTCAGTGACATGTGCATACTTTGGTTGAACACTTTCCATTGCAATCACACTGTGCCACTACATATTGAAGGTATTTGTACTTGCTAGTCCATGACTAGTATTCATAAACCACTATATTCCACTCTGACCATTTGTGACTCGTGTTATGAGTTGTCAAATTTTACCACACATGGTGACATTCGCTGGTCATGGTGAGAGACATATGCATACTTTGGTTGGTCATCGTGAATGGTATCCACACCGTGCCACAGCTCATTGAAGGTCATTGTGCTTGCTAGTTTATACCTGGTGTTCCCAAACCATTTTCCCCCTCTGACCATTTGTAACTCGTATTATGAGTTGTCAACGTTGACCACACACAACGGATTTCTTCGGTCAAAGGCAGTACATGTTCCTACTTTAGTCGGTCATTGTGCATGGTAGCCACACCGTACTACTACTGATTGCAGGTCGTTGTGCTCGCTAGTTGACAACTGATATTCCCGCACCATTGCTTCCCCCTCTGACCGTTTGTGACTCGTGTTATGGTTGGTGAACATTGACCACACATATTGAAATTCTTTGGTCATGGTCAGTGACATATGCCTAGTTTGGTGTGCACAGTAGCCACACATTGCCACTACGTGTTGAAGTTCTTTGTCCTTTCTAGTCCATGCATGGGGTTCCCAAACCATTGTCTATCCCTCTGACCATTTGTGACTCGTGTTATGAGTTGTCAATGTGAACCACACACGGTGGACTTCTTCGGTCATAGTCAGCGACGTATGCAACCTTTGGTTAGTCACTGTGCACACTAGGCACACCATGCCACTACTTGTTGACGGTCTTTGTACTTGCTAGTTGATAACTTGTGTTCCAAACCCATTGTTTCCCCCCTCTGACATTTTGTGACTCGTGTTATGGGTTTTCAACATTGATCACACACTGTGAAATTTGTCTGGTCATGGTTAGTAACATATGCGTAGTTTGCTTTGTAGTGACAAAGCACTATACATGGCTACAACGCCGTGTCACTACGTATTTTAGGTTCTTATGCTTTCTAGCTGATAGCTAGTATTCCCAACCCATTATTACCCCCTCTGACTATCTGTGACTCCTGTTGTGAGTTGTCAACATTTACCACATGAAGGAGAACTTGTTGGTCATGTTCAGTTACATATGCATAATGTGGTTTGTCACTGTGCATGGTAGCCACACTGTGCCACTACAAATTGAGGGTATTTGTACTTGCTTCTGAATAACTAGCATTTACAAACTATTGTCTTCCACTCTGATAAGATGTGACTCATGTTATGAGTTGTCAAAGTTTACCACACTTAGTGACAATATTAGGTCATGGTCAGTGACATATGCCTACTTTGGTTGGTCATAATGCATGGCATGCACACCGTGCCACGACTTATTGAAGTTCCTTGTGCGTGCTAGTTGATACATGGTGTTCCCAAACCACTGTCTTCCCCTCTAACCATTTGTGACTCCTATTATGAGTTGTAAACATTGATCACACACAGCGGAATTCTTTGGTCAAAGGCACTAGATATGCCTACTTTGGTCGGTCATTGTGCATGGTAGCCACACCGTGCTCTGACTGATTCAACGTCGCTGTACTTGCAAGTTGAGAACAGATATTCCCGGACCATTGTTTCCCCTTTTGATCATTTGTGACTCGTCTTATGGTTGGTGAACGTTGACCACCCATATCAAAATTCTTTGCTCACGGTCAGTGACATATGCCTAGTCTGGTTGATTGGTGTGCACCGTAGCCACACCATGCCACAACGTATTGAAGTTCTTTGTCCTTTCTAGTCCATGCATATGTTTCCCAAACCATTGTCTCTCCCTCTCACCATTTTTGACTCGTGTTATGAGTTGTCAATGCTAACCACACATAGTGGAGTTCTTTTGCCATAGTCAGTGACGTATGCATCCTTTGGTTGGTCGCTGTGCACGCTAGCCATACCGTGCCACTACTTGTTGAATGTCTTCGTACTTGCTACTTGATAACTAGTGATCCGAACACATGCTTTCCCCCTCCGACCATTTGTGACTCGTGTTATGATTTTTCAACGTTGACCACACACTGTGAAATTTGTTTGGTCGTGGTTAGTGACACATGTCCACTTTGGTTTGTTATTAAGCATGGTTACCACACCGTGTCACTATTCATTGAAGGTATTTGTGCTTTCTAGTTGATAGCTAGTGTAACCATACCATTGTTACCCACTTGAACTCTCTGTGACTCGTGTTGTGAGTTGTCAACGTTGACCACATGAAGTGAAATTTGTTGGTCATGGTCATTGACATCTGCATACTTTGGTTGGTCACTGTGCAGGGTAGTCACACTGTGCCAATGCATATTGAACGTACTTGTACTTGCTACTTGATAACTAGTATTAACATACCATTGGCTTCCACTCTGACCAGTTGTGACTCGTGTTGTGAGTTGTCAAAGTTTACCACACTTAGCGACATTGTTTGGTCACGGTCAGTGACATATGCCTACTTTGGTTGGTCATCGTGCATGGTATCCATACCGTGCCACACCTTATTGAAGGTCTTTGTGCTTGCTAGTTGATACCTGGTGTTCCCAAACCACTGTTTCCCCCCTCTGATTATTTGCGACTCGTATTACTAATTGTTAATGTTGACCACATACAACGGATTTGTTTGGTCAAAGGCAGTGCATATGCCTGTTTTGGTCGGTGATTCTGCATGATAGACACACCGTGCTACTACTGATTGGAGGTCGTTGTACTTGCTAGTTGAGAACTGATATTCCCAGACCATTGTTTCCCCCTATGACCGTTTGTGACTCGTGTTATGGTTGGTGAACGTTGACCAACCATATTGAGATTCTCTGGTCATGGTCAGTGACATATACCTAGTTTGGTTGTTTGGTGTGCATAGTAGCCACTCGGTGCCAGTACGTATTGAAGTTCTTTGTCCTTTCTAGTCCATGCGTAGGTTTCCCAGACCATTGTTCCTCCCTGTGACCATTTGTGACTCGTGTTATGAGTTGTCAATGTTGACCACACGTAGTGGACCTCTTCGGTCACAGTCAGTGAGGAGGATCCTTTGGTAGGTCATTGTGTACGCTAGCCACACCGTGCCACTGCTCCTTGAAGGTCTTCATACTTGCTAGTTGATAACTAGTATTCCCAACCCATTGTTTCCCACGCTGATCATTTGTGACTCATGTTATGAGTTTTCAATGTTGACCACACACTGAAATTTGTTTGGTCATGGTTAGTGACATATGCCTACTTTGGTTTGTCACCGTATATGGTTACCACGCTGTGTGACTAGGTATTAAAGGTCTTTGTGCTTTCTAGTTCATAGATAGTGTTCCCAACCCATTGTAACCCCCCTCTCACTATCTGTGAATCGTGTTGTGAGTTGTCAACGCTGACCACGTGAATTGGAATTCGTTGGTCATGGTCAGTTACATGTGCATCATTTGGTTGGTCACTGTGCATGGTAGCCACACTATGCCACTACATATTGAGGGTATTTGTACTTGCTAGCCAATACTAGTATTCACAAACCATTGTCTTCCACTCTGACCATTTGTTACTCGTGTTATGAGTTGTCAAAGCTTACCACACTTAGTGACATTATTTGGTCATGGTCAGTGACATATGCCTACTTTGGTTGGTCATCGTGCATGGTATGCACACCGTGCCATGACGTATTGAAGGTCCTTGTGCTTGCTAGTTGATACCTGGTGTTCACAAACCAGTGTCTGCCCCTCTGAGCATTTGTGACTCCTATTATGAAATGTCAACATTGATCACACAGAGTGGATTGCTTCGGTCAAAGGCATTATGTATGCCTACTTTGGTCGATCATTTTTCATGATAGCCACACCGTGCTAATGCTGATTGAAGGTCGTTATACTTGCTAATTGAGAACTGATATTTCTATACCATTGTTTCCCCCTGTTACCATTTGTGACTCGTGTTATGGTTGGTGAACGTTGACCACCCATATTGAAATTCTCTGCTTGTGGTCAGTGACATATGTCTAGTTTGGTTGTTTGCTGTGCATATTAGCCACACCGTGCCACTATGTACTGAAGTTCTTTGTCCGTTCTAGTCAAAACACAAGGTTCCCAAACCATTGTCCCTCCCTCTGGCCATTTGTGACTCGTGCTATGAGTTGTCCATGTTGACCACAGGTAGTGGACTTCTTCGGTCATAGTTCGTGACGTATGCATCCTTTGGTTGGTCAGTATGCATGCTAGCCACACCGTGCCACTGCTTGTTGAACGTCTTTGTACTTGCTAGTTGATAACTAGTGTTCCCAACCCATTGTTTCCCCCTCTGACCGTTTGTGACTCGTGTTATGAGCTTTCAACGTTGACCGCACACTGTAACATTATTTTGGTCATGGTTTGTGACATGTGCATACTTTGGTTTGGCACTGTACATGGTTACCACGCCTTGTCACTACCTATTGAAGGTCTTTGTGCTTTCTACTTGAAAACTAGTCTTCTTAAACAATTGTTACCATCTCTCACTATCTGCGACTCCTGTTGTGAGTTGTCAACATTGACTACATGAAGTGAAGTTATTTGGTCATGGTTCGTGACATGTGCATACTTTGGTTGGTCACTGTGCATTGTAGCCACACTGTGCGACTACATATTAAAGGTATTTGTACTTTCTGGTCAATGACTAGTAGTTAGACAACATCTTCTTCCACTTTGAGCATTTGTGACTCGTGTTATGAGTTGTCAACGTTTACCACACATGGTGACAGTCCCTGGTCATGGTCAGTGACATATGCATGCTTTCGTTGGTCATCGTGCATGGTATCCACACCATGCCACAACTCATTGAAGGTCAGTGTGCTTGCTAGTTGATACCTACTGTTCCAAAATCATTGTTTCCCCCTCTAACCATTTGTGACTCGTATTATGAGTTGTCAATGTTGACCACACACAGCGGACATCTTTGGTCAAAGGTAGTACATATGCCTACTTTGGTCAGTCATTTTGCATCGTAGCCACACCGTGCTACTACTGATTGAAGGTCGTTGTACTTCCTAGCTGAGAACTGATATTTCCGGAATAATGTTTTCCTCCTCTCACCGTTTGTGACTCGTGTTATGGTTGGTGAACGTTGACCATCCATGTTGAAATTGTTTGGTCATGGTCAGTGACATATGCCTTGTTTGGTTGCTTGGTGTGCATAGTAGCCACACCGTACCACTACGTATTGAAGTTCGCTGTCCTTTGGAGTCCATGCATACGATTCCCAACCCGTCGTCTCTGCCTCTGACCATTTGTGACTCGTGTTATGAGTTGTTTATGTTGACCACACATACTGGACTTCTTTGGTCATAGTCAGTGACGTATGCATCCTTTTGTTGGTCACTGTGCATGCTAGCCACCCTGTGCCACTGCTTGTTGAAGGACTTAATACTTGCTAGTTGCTAAATAGTGTTCCAAACCAATTGTTTCCCCCTCTGAACATTTGTGACTCGTGTTATGCATTTTCAACGTTGACTGCACACTCTGCAATTCTTTGGGTCATGGTTAGTGACATATGCATACTTTGGTTTGTCACTGTAAATGGTTACCACGCCGTGTCACTACGTAATGAAGGTCTTTGTGCTTTCTACTTGATAGCAAGTCTTCCCAAACAATTGTTACCATCTCTCACTATCTGTGACTCGTGTTGAGTTGTCATCATTGACCACATGAAGTGAAACTATTTGGTCATGGTCAGTGACATATGCATACTTTGGTTGGTCATTGTGCGTTGTAGCCACACTGTGCAACTACATATTGAAGGTGTTTGTACTTGCTAGTTGAAAACTAGTATTCAGAAACCATTTTCTACCACTCTGACCATTTGTGACTTGTGTTAGGAGTTGTTAGAGTTTACCACACATGGTGACATCCTTTGGTCATGGTCAGTGATATATGCATATTTTGGTTGTTCATCCTACATGGTATCCACACCGTGCCACAAGTCATTGAAGGTCATTCTGCTTGCTCGTTGATACCTGGTGTTCCCAAACCATTGTTTTCCCCCCTGACCATTTGTGACTCGCATTATGAGTTGTCAGCGTTGACCACACAGAGTAGATCTCTTTGGTCAAAGGCAGTACATATGCCTACTTTGGTCGGTAATTGGATGGTAGCCAGACCGTAGGACTACTGATTGAAGGTCGTTGTACTTGCTAGTTGAGAAATGATATTCCCAGACCATTGTTTCCCCATCTGACCATTTGTGACTCGTGTTATGGTTGGTGAACGTTGACCACCCACACTGAAATTATTCAGTCATGGTCACTGACATATGCCTAGTTTGGTTGTTTGGTGTACATAGTAGCTGTCAATGCGCCAGATAGCAACAATCTAGAAAACGGGTCCCAACATGGGAGGCCTCCAACCGCTCTTGGTATTGCAACCAAGATAACATATCACCCTTGAACGAGGGATCCACACTTTAGGTTTGTTTTGTTTGCAACCTCACAAAGTCCGCATGTTGGTCTTTAGTGTCTACCTTTGGTTGGACACTCTATGAGGAGTCTCAAAGGCAAGAACTGTAAATGGATGCATGCAAGGTACAGGCTTTCATACTTGCACAGCTTTGCTAAAGCTTCTGCTTGTAGTGGCTCCACTGGAGCCAACCTCATCCTACATTCCTACTTGGCGCGTCCTTAGACCGCCAAGTGTCATCCTCAAGGCAGGCTCTAGTAAACTTCGTAGAAGCTTCATGTCCCAGTTTTGGCCACAAAGAAAATTGCAGCCGTCGCGGGGTTTGAACCCGCGACCTCTGGTTTGAGACTCCGGTGCCTAATCAACCAAGCCAAAAAGGTATGGTTCCTATGATGAGCCACAGGGGACATACCCATTATGGGCAGTGCATTCCTGGCCCATCTCAGAACAGACCAAGGGGACATACTCCATAGAGCAGTGCATGCCTTGTCTGTATGTGTAGCTAGCTAGCTAGGCAGTGGACAAGGTGCACACTATTTCAACAAATCTCTTCCTTGCACCTCTGTCCATCTGTCCCTTCCTCGGCTTCATCAATGCCTTGGAGCTCACCCTTCCTCTGCCGCACTCCTCATGCCGAATCCACAAATGCCTGCATAATGCAAGTCGCTGTCCAGCGGCTTGGTCATGCAGTCAGCAAGCATGCTCTTTGTTCCGCAGTGCTGCAAGTCCACCACGTTCTTTATGACCAGGTCACATGAGTAGTGGTAACGTATGTCGATTTGCTTTGTTCACCGGGAGATGATCTCGTCTTCAGCCGTCGAGATGGTGCTCATGTTGTCCACGTGTACAATCGTTGCATCTTTCTGTGGCACAGTCATTTCGCCAAGCAGGCTGCGGAGCCGTTGAGTCTCCTTGCACACCTCAGACAAAGCAACGTACTCTGCCTCAGCCGTGGACACGGAAACACAATCCTGCTTCCTACTGGCCCATGAGATGGCAGCGCCATTCAAGAGACACACGTATCCAGAGGTGGATTTCTTGTCATCGAGATTTCCTCCCCAGTCAGCGTCGGTGTAGCATTTCAGACGAAGGGGGTCCGTTCCTTCTTGGCCTCCAAGGACGAGGCCCATGTGACGTGTCTTCTGCAGGTAGCGCAAGATGCGCTTGACAGCGTGCCAATGTTGTGGCCGAGGGTTGGCCACAAATCTGCTCACTTGTCCCACAGCATAGCAGATGTCCGGAAGAGTCCCTACCATGGCGTTCATAATGCTACCCACGGCGGACTGGTAGGGGATGTCTTGCATCTCCCTTTGTTCTGCTTCGTTGCTTGGCGACATGGAGGCCTTCAGCTTTGTTTCGGTCGTCATTGGGGTGCTGACAGGTTTGCAGTCTTCCATGTGGTAGCGCTTCAGCACCTCACCAATGTATTTGGTTTGGTTGAGTTCGATGGTGCCTGCTGCTCGGTTGCGGTGGATGGCAATCCCGAGGTAGTACTCGAGAGGACCCATGTCCTTCATCTTGAACCTTTTGCTGAGGTCAGACTTCAGCCCATCCAGCAGCTCGACCAAAGACGAGCA
The DNA here is from genome assembly GCA_023375785.1 of Penium margaritaceum. Classification (NCBI taxonomy): domain Eukaryota; kingdom Viridiplantae; phylum Streptophyta; class Zygnematophyceae; order Desmidiales; family Peniaceae; genus Penium; species Penium margaritaceum. The sequence goes on from SZWC01025861.1 coordinate 30,100, forward strand.
GATAATTAGATCATCCACGTAGAGCGCAACCAGCATCAGCCCTCTCCCATCATTGCGCACGTACATGCTCGGGTCATTCTGGCAATGCACGAAGGAGAGGCCGGTCATGAAACCGTCCATCTCTTTTTACAACATCCTTGGGGCCTGTTTCAGCCCGTAGAGCGCTTACACCAACTTGCACACCTTGCCCTTGGGAGCTTCGACTCCTTCGGGCACCTCCATCAGCACTTCCTTGTCAAGCTTCCCATAAAGGAAAGCTGTCCTGACGTCCATCTGTTGTATCTCCATGTTCTTTGCGGCAGCAATGCCGAGGAGAGAGCGGATGGAGACAAAGGTCACGACGGGCGCGAACGTCTCATCGTACTCGGAGCCCCGGCGTTGAGAGAATCCCTTCGCCACTACCCTTGCCTTGAACTTGTTGATGTCGCCGTCTTGCTTCTTCTTCACTCGGAGGACCCACTTGGATCCCACCACGTGGGCGTTGTCGGGTCTATCCACCAGCACCCACGTGCCGTTCTCGGCAATGGATGCGAGCCCGCTATCCACTGCCTCCTTCCACTTGGCCGCATCTGGGCCATTCATGGCCTCCGCCACTGTGGATGGCTCTCCCTGAGCCATGCACGACCAGCTAAGGCCGGTCCAATCATCCTCATACCGCAAAAGTGCTCTCTTTGGTCGCAAATTGCGCCGGGGTAGTGGTGCCGCTTCTTGCTTTGGTGCTGGTGCTTCCACAGGTGGTGGTTTGTCGTCGTCGTTGTCGTCAGAAGAGTCGTCAGACTCCAAGTCAGACTCGGAAGCCTCGGANCCCATTCCCACCACCTGCTGGCAAGGCGAGCCAGTTGTCGGGTGCTTGGTCTCCGGACTCAAGCAACACTATCCACTCTCCCGCTTTGGGAGTGAGGGTCGGGTCCAGCAGCTCTCCCTTTCCAAGGGTGCGTTCGTCAAACACGACGTCGCGGCTCCTCACGAGCTTGCCTGCTGCCTGGTCCCAAAGCCGATAGGCTTTGTGTGACGTGTCGTACCCAACCATGATGCACTTCTTGGAGCGTGCATCGAGCTTGCCTACACCTTCTCCTGACTGGATCTTCACCCATGCAGTTGACCCGAACACCTTCAGATGAGATGCGTTGGGTTTCTTTCCCGACCATGCTTCCTGTGGGGTCTTCAGCTGCTTGTCCTGCCCCTTTCCACGCTTCCGGAAGGCGGTTGCTGGTGTGAGATTCAAGAGGTAGCAAGCCGTTGTTGCTGCTTCAGCCCAAAAGCGAGGTGGGACCTTGGCGTCGAAGAGCATGCTTCGCACCATGCCGAGTAGGGTCTGGTTCATCCTCTCGGCAACGCCGTTGCTTTGGGGGTTATAAGGGGTGGTTTGCTCGTGGCGATGCCATGATGCTTGAGCCAAGGCTTGCATGCCTCGTACTCAACCCCGTTGTCACTTCAGAGCGCCTTCACCTTCTTGGACATTTGCCGCTCCACCATGGCGACGAACTCGAGGAGCTTCTCCTTGACCTCTCCCTTTGTTTTGAGGAAGTAGATCCACAACTTGCGGCTGTGGTCGTCAATGAAGGTCAGGAAGTACTTGCTTCCTCTGTTAGACGGTGTGGGGAAGGGTCCACACACGTCACTATGTATCAGTTCCAAGACGTGCTCCGCTTGTTGACCTCCTCTCCCAAACGACTTCTTCTTTGCCTTCGCTTGGAGGCATGGTTCACACAATGTACACCCTTCGCCATGCTTCATAGTGCACCCTTCCATTCCGCGGGCTACCTCTTGCTCTTGCATCTTTTGCAGCGTGCTGTTGGCCACGTGGCCAAATCGCCGGTGCCACAGCTCAGCATCTGTGTCCTTGGTTGATGTGGCGGCCGCAGCGATCGCCAGTGGTGCATCCGTTGGCTCCGATGCCACTGTCTTGGTGGCATATGTGAGTCCCTCATCCGACGCCTTGGTGACTTTGGTTTGAAGCACATAGAGGCCGTCGACTCTTGGAACGTGAAGCATGAGGTCGTCTTTGGTGTACAAAATCTGCATGTCCTCGTTTTTTAGGGCCACCGCGTCCTTGTTGGTGAACACCACTGTCATGTTGTTGTCGGTGATTTGTGAGACGGACAGCAAGTTGGCTGCGAAGAGGCCATGTACACCACCTTTTGAAGGTTGACTGCCTTCTCTGCACCATTCACGTTGAACCTGATCACCTTGTCCCCTTCGCCCATGGCTTGGACGACGCCACCGTTTGCACACTTGATGTGCATGAAAGATTCGGCCATGGAGACAAATCCACCCTTCTCTTTTGATGAGTGGTGGTTGGTGCCCGAGTCAAGGGCGAATGCCCCGAGCCTAAGGATCGCTGCGCCCTTCATGGGCAGCCCCCTAGCCATCATGTCGGTGAGCTCCTTCTTCTCCTTTCCACCTTTCTTCCCGCCTTATCTCTTGGGACTATGACAGTCCCTAGCCAAGTGCCCAGCCTTGCCACAGTTGTGACAGTTGCCGGGCTTCTTGGAACTCTTCCCGCCACCATTGCCTTTCCCTCCACCGCCACCGCTTCCGCTCTTGCGTTGACTGGAGCGATAGCTTGCACTTTGTCCACCGAAGCGAGAGGCATGGGCTCAGATGTTTGCCTCGGCGCCACTGTGTCGCATGGACTCGTTGCGGACGTGTTCGGCGACAGCCTCGTACCTCAGATCTGCCTCCTTCCAACCGCCAAATACGGTGATCAAGGACCCCCAGCTTTCTGGCAGCGCCATTAGAAGGATCATGGCACCCATGTTGGAGTCGAGATTCCATTCCATTTGCTGGACCTCTTGCAGCACGTTGTCGAACGACTCCAAAAATGCGGGTATCGATTTTCCTTCGCTCACCCTCGTCGACATCAACCGTTGGAAGATGAAGAGTCGGCTTGCTAGGGCATTCGATTGATGCACACGTGCGAGTTTTGCATAGGCCTCGGCAGCCAACGTGCATCCTGTGATGTGGGAGTGTTGAGTCTCGTTGATGGACGTCACAAGAATGGCGAGAGCCATGTTGTTCTTCATCGTCCATGCAGCAAGGTCAGCCGCATGCGTCGTCACGGTCGCATCGGCTGGTGCTATCTTGGTCCCTTTTAGGATGTCAAGGTAGCCACGCACATTCATGACAAACTCAAACTGCCATTTCCACAAGGGAAAACCTGTCCCCGTGAATTTGGACATACCCGCCTCAAGGCGGGCTGGGGTCGGATCCGCCATTTCTTGCGGTTGCTCGTCTTTTCTGCTTCACTGCTACTCTGTTTCGTTGAGGCCGATGAGGCTGATGAGGCTGCTGACTGCGACTGTTGTCAAAGGTGCAGTTGGTTCCGTTACATACCCCTCCCGCCGATGATCGCCTAAGGCGATGGTGCCGTCGTGAGAGAACGGACTCGGGGTCGTACCACCTTCTAAAAAGGGGTAGAGCTTAATCCCGTTGGGGCGCGAGGGTCTTGTCCAACATGGACAGAGCGATTCCTCGTCCCCTAGTCCGCCACGTGCGCGCACCGTACCAGAAGAAGCCGATGGAGCCGATGGAGCAGATGGAGCCGTCCGATGGTCGTGTCCATGTTGTACCTGTGCGCCCTGCAAGACCATGCGCTAGTCGGCCTTGGAAGCGTGCCTTAGAACCAGAAGTATGGGCCCATAACCCTTTGTCAATGCGCCGGATAGCAACGGTCTAGAAAACGGGTCCCGACATGGGAGGTCGCCAACCGCTCTTGGTATTGCAACCAAGATAACATATCACCCTCGAACGAGGGATCC
>SZWC01025862.1:6150-33854 GCA_023375785.1 Penium margaritaceum
TTTACTATAGCCGCTGAAGCAGTTGTGTTGTAAATCTTCACATCTACTGGTCATGCATCAGGCGCTCCAACAGAAGTTGCCTCCACGACTGACACGTATGTTTTATGCAATTGGCCTCGCTTATCAGCTTGCTGGAGCCTTCTCAACCTTTGCATACGCATCTGCCAATGATGGGACTTGCAAGAGCACTTCTGTGGCCACCGCACCAGCATCTTTCCCACAGCAGAATCAACGAGTGTGTTTCCATCACTAGCAATCATGGTGTGCATTGCAACAACATTCTTCACCATCTGCTACAACCCATTCGTACCTCTCCTTTCAACAACATTCTTCACCATCTGCTTCGTCCCATTCGTACCCCTCCTTTCAACAACATTCTTCACCGTCTGCTTCAACCCATTCGTACCCCTCCTTTCAACAACATTCTTCACCGTCTGCTTCAACCCATTCGTACCCCTCCTTTCAACAACATTCTTCACCGTCTGCTTCAACCCATTCGTACCCCTCCTTTCAACAACATTCTTCACCGTCTGCTTCAACCCATTCGTACCCCTCCTTTCAACAACATTCTTCACCGTCTGCTTCAACCCATTCGTACCCCTCCTTTCAACAACATTCTTCACCGTCTGCTTCAACCCATTCGTACCCCTCCTTTCAACAACATTCTTCACCGTCTGCTTCAACCCATTCGTACCCCTCCTTTCAACAACATTCTTCACCGTCTGCTTCAACCCATTCGTACCCCTCCTTTCAACAACATTCTTCACCGTCTGCTTCAACCCATTCGTACCCCTCCTTTCAACAACATTCTTCACCGTCTGCTTCAACCCATTCGTACCCCTCCTTTCAACAACATTCTTCACCGTCTGCTTCAACCCATTCGTACCCCTCCTTTCAACAACATTCTTCACCATCTGCTTCGACCCATTTGTACCCCTCCTTTCAACAACATTCTTCACCATCTGCTTCGACCCATTCGTACCCCTCCTTTCAACAACATTCTTCACCATCTGCTTCAACCCATTCGTACCCCTCCTTTCAACAACATTCTTCACCGTCTGCTTCGACCCATTCGTACCCCTCCTTTCAACAACATTCTTCACCGTCTGCTTCAACCCATTCGTACCCCTCCTTTCCAAGTGCAGAGCCACAGCTGCAGCTATTGTGACAACGCTTCCATCTGACTTGCACGCCAGTCTGGTTCTCTGTCAGCTATAACACTGCAAGCAGCACGGCGGCCTTCCTGTTTCCCCACACCAGCTTTCTCATCTTCTATGTTTTTTTCTTCTCTCTTCTGAATCCACCGGGTGCTTCCCTGGTGATTATGTCGCATAATCCCCTCTCAGTTTTCCCATGATTGCTTTGCCGGGGTGGGTGACATGCAGCTTAAGCAAATTCAAAGCTAACATCCCTTTTCAGTTTCCCTCACCCATCGTGGCGTGGGAAACACTTCCAGGATTCTTTCTTCAGCACGTGTAGTACGCTTGCATGGCCAGAAAGGATGCTCTCATCGCAGAGCTGCAAAAGAAACTCAGCTAAATGAGCTCCAACAAGAATGCTTCCAACAAAGCGCACTGCACAGCTGAGGAATCCCACACTGAGCTCGCCAACAACAAAATCGTCCTCTCTGGTTATCGTGAACCCCATCCTCCTCTTGGCAGGGTCAGTAGTTCCTCTGACAATCACAATGCACAGCAAGCCTCTTCTTCCACTACCTTTTCTTCCATCCACCCTGTGCACGCCATCGGGACATTGAAGACCCTCCAGCTTCATAAAAAAAAAAACCTCCTCTTCTTCATTTGGGGGGTGAAGTACAGTACATGGGCTCAAGGGGGTGGACTCTAGGATTACTATGTCCCTGTTGACCTGGCCTCATACTCTCCCATAAAATCCTTATCATTCAAGAAAATTTGTGCTGTCCGCGCCCTCATGTGCGCTACATCTTCGGACGTCATAGAGGAGGCTGGAACCTATGATGCCAACTCCTCTCGTGTCATACTCCATGACTCAGCCTTCTGGTGCAACATGAATCAGATTCAACAATGTCTTCTTTCACCATCACCGATGTAAGCAAATCTACATGTTCTAGACCTCTGATTTCATTTATGGCTGCAACCATGTCTAGCGCCTGAGAAAGACACTTTACGCCCGAAAACAGTCCTCCTGCTATTTGAGTGTGGACATCAAGTCAGCTCCTGAGAATGATGGCGACCATTGTAGCTCTGAAGATCCAAATCTTCTTGCTAGTCCAACATTTGCGGGGTAATATTTTCTTAGACGTTTTTCAAAACGTCTAAGAAAATAGTACCCTACCATTGTAGCTCTGAAGATCCAAATCTTCTCGCTAGTCCAACATTTGCGCCCCTCTTTAGGATTGTATTTTTCTAAACGTTTTAGAAAAATACAATTCTTGCTAGTACAACATTTGCGCCCCTCTTTAGGATCCTCGTCTATGTTGATGATTTTCTCATTGTGTTCCCCATTCCAGAGGTAGTGCAATCAGTCAAGGCTCTTTGCCAGCAAAGCAAATGGAAATTCAGGACCAACAAAAGTCCCAGTATCCCCAATAGCCCCAAGATGGCGCTCTTGGCAAGAGAGCCATCTGGAGGCAACGCTCTACATTGTCAGATATGTGCTCTCTCATGAGATCCTTTGCTATCATGCACAACCATCCATTGTTAGTTGATGGATGTACTTACCATTACAGGACACACTGTACAAAAGCAGGAAGTTGCATTGCATACATCTTCCCAGTAGGGGGGGGGTGCATCTCGGGGCAGCAAGAACTCGTAGCCTGAATGGGATTGAGAGAGAGTAGTCCACGTGTGCTAGGCATGGTTTGAGAGAAAAGTCAGAGGTTAAAGGCTGGCAACTTGTTTCGGCTCGGGTGAGCCTTCATCAGGCCAATGAACTCAATGAACAAGGACCTCTCATGCTAAATGCACACACGTGGGACAGAATCTGAGGGGTCACCCTTCGCGCCAGCGAAGCTGGGCGACTCGGTGCAAATGAGCGTGCAAAAAGCGACGCGTCAAAGCAGAACCGAGGTAGCAAAAAATGCTCAGGGTGGGATTCGCGCNATTGAGAGAGAGTAGTCCACGTGTGCTAGGCATGGTTTGAGAGAAAAGTCAGAGGTTAAAGGCTGGCAACATGTTTCGGCTCGGGTGAGCCTTCATCAGGCCAATGAACTCAATGAACAAGGACCTCTCATGCTAAATGCACACACGTGGGACAGAATCTGAGGGGTCACCCTTCGCGCCAGCGAAGCTGGGCGACTCGGTGCAAATGAGCGTGCAAAAAGCGACGCGTCAAAGCAGAACCGAGGTAGCAAAAAATGCTCAGGGTGGGATTCGCGCTCGCACTAGGAAATTAGAAAGTCTCCTAGGTAGTTGCCAAGCCAAAATAACACAAGGAAGGAACACAGCATGATTAAACAGATTTAGACGTTTTGCAAAACGTCTAAATCTGTTTAATGAAGTTGCATTGCATACATCTTCCTCGGAGGTGGTATGACCATCTCGTGAAAAAGCGTAAAGAAGGGTTATAAATTTTAAGTCGCTTTGCAAAGCGACTTAAAAGTTATAATCTCGTGAAAAGGCGTAAAGAAGGGTTGTGTTGGTCACAACCCCAGTGTGGTGGAGGATGTTGTGCTTGGTGCAGGCTTGTGTAAAAACATCTGGCTACATAGACTCATGCAGCAATTCTGCCTTCCGATGTGACAACCATAGCAACACATCCATTTCCAATCATGATGGCATGCACCACTTTCGCACAAAGCACATCAATCTTGAACATCACTTTGTACGCGTTCACATTGTTTATGGTGACTTCCATGTCCTCTATGTTGACCCTTGACATTGGTGTGCTAACTTCATAACTAAGGCCCTCGAGAGCAGCAAGATACTTGGTGTTCTTGATGGTCATGTCATGTACATGTTCATGTCCCTATTCCTCCCACCATTGCCTTTCATTTTTCCACTTTCCATGTCTGTCGTTTTCAGCTTTGTGTATGTGAGCATGTCCTCCGTGAGTCATGGGAGACTGCGGGATGTCGCACATTTTGACACTTGGGAAACGTTTTCAGCAAATTCAGAGAGGGGAGTGGGCGAGCCTTTTTTATGAAGCTCAGGGAGTGACCCAGCCTGCCCTTTAAGCTGTCTCTCCCTCCTCACCTGCAGCTTGGCTCTCCGTTGGGGAGCAGTCATGGGCACAGGCTCAGCTATGCAGTCGGGCTGTCACTTGGGTTCAGTAGGGAGACGCAGGTCGTGTCATATGTCTCCTATACACATCTCCTTCAGCTGTAGGATCTACGTCAACACTCCCACGCCTTTGGGAGCGACATCCTGCAGTGGCGTTCCCTGTAGGCCCGTGGGTCAGTGAATTTGTTGTGCAGCGAGATGCAACAATCCACATTTCGGAGGAGTTGGTGGAGGAGGCACTTTGGGATCGTCCCAGGGGTTCAGCGTCGGGAGCTAAGGAGATGACGTCAGATGTACTGCGGGATCTCACATTAGACCAGCCATCGGCGGTGGAGAGCCTCACATCCATCATGAAGGTGATCCTACGGGGAGAACTCCCGGTGCTTTTGCCACGGTGGCTCGATAATAGTAGGTTGATCCCCCTCCTGAATGGGGAGTCGGAGGTGGATAGCGTGTGGCCCATTGCAATGGGGAAGGCATTGTTCCATTTGGCAGGACGGCTCCTGCTCAAGCAGGAAATGGAGAGGGTGAGAGAAGTGTCGCATCTGCTCCAGTTCAGGGTATGGATATCAGAGGAGGCACCTCTATTGGTCAAAGGGTTAGGGAAGTTTTGGCAGCGTGCCTGTCCTTCTGGCTTCTTTTGCCTTCATATGCGCAACGCCTTCAATGAAGCAGAGCGGAATCACATTTGTCATGTGTTGTAGGAGTGACGCTTCAGGAGTGGAATCACATTCCTTCAACAAGTTTACGCAGAATCGGCGCAGCTCATGTTCTTTAGTTTGCGCCCCAGCTATCCTGGAAATCACACGAGGAGTTCCGCAGGGTGACCCCCTTCATCCGGAGCTATTTGACCTGGCCCTTTTTCCAGTTATTGAGATGGATGCACAAGAAATGGAGGGTCAGGGCCACATTGGAGCATTTCTGGATGACTCGTCCCTTTGTACGCCCCCATCCAGGTTGGGGACAGCCTTCACCACCATGGGGAGGCTGTAGATAGTCAGGGGTTAGATGGACTTCCAGCCTCGCAAGTGCTTGCTTTGAAGTTGCTCTGGCAACATCCCACTGGATATACTTACAAAGATCCCTCTTACCTTTGACAGTGCCATCCTATTGGGTTGCCCCTTGGGTATGGATCGTTTCTATAGTGGGAGAGGAGTGGGTTGAACGGTGGTTGGAGGAGTGGTTACTAGGAATTGAGGAGTTGCAAAATCATCAGGATCCTCAGGCAGCAGCCACCATTCTACTCATGTGTGTTTTCCCCTGAGCCAACTTTCGGGAGCATGCTTTGCCCCCAGAGCCTCTCTGGAAACAAACACTAAGAAGGTTTGGCAATGCGGTGTTGGAGCCCTTCCTTGGCCTCGTCTAGACATCTCCGGTGGTAGCTAAAACTTGGGATGTGAATTTCCATGGAGCTGTCCGCTTTCCAGCTCAGCTTGCCATTTTAGCAGAGAGGTGGAAGTTCTTTCAGGGAGAGGGACAAGACCCCTTGGCCTATGTCTGTACGTCAGGAGCTCTTTTTCCTGAGATGTGAACATTCTTTGGCCCCTTCATCCCAGCAGACCAGGAGATCAACATCATCTGATGCATGTTGTATTTTTTCTAAACGCTTTGCAAAGCGTTTAAGAAAAAATACAACCCTTCATCCCAGCAGACCAGGAGATCAACATCATCTGATGCATGTGGGAAGCTGAAGTTGCTGCTCTACCAGGAGTGGTTTGGAGGGGCTCTTTTGTTTGAATTCCCTTCATCAGGCACAACTGGACTCCCGATACTGCAGACTCAGTCACCAGTGGTTTGGCAATAGGAGGGAGAAGTTGTTTCCTTGCGCTCTGGAGGCTGGGGAGCTGCATTGTGCGTGCGGTAGTAGAGAGGAGGGGAATTTGCACCCAGGGACTTGCGGACGATGGCAGGAGACCCCTACTTCAGTGGAGGGTTAGGTCCATCTTTCGGCAGCAGATTTCTCCTTCCATGCACAGCTGTGGTTGGGAGCCTGTTAGGTTACATGGAGACGCTCCATCAACCTCTTGATAGGCTTGATCCAGCCTGACAACACGCCACCATACGGGAGGGAGGGGGGGGGGCATCACCCAGGTCCATCACGCCATTGGGGATGAGATTGTGGAAATTCATAGAGAGCAATTCCTGTGAGTCAACGTGGATGCAAGAGGGGAGTTCCAACTGCTTGATGAGGAGGGAGGGCTCAGGCCGGATTTGGCCGTGAAAGACCGGGTGCTTGGGACAGTTTTGAGTGTTGGACGTCACAGCTCTTGATTCTCAGGGCCTTCTGGTGAGAGGATGGATCAAGCAGTGACAGATGCAGAAAAAGGGAATGTACAGAACCATCAGCCAGTGTTGGCAATGAGAGTTGGACAATTTTGAAGGCCACTCATGTGGGAGACCATGGGAGGGTTGGGGCAGCAGTGTTGGGCCGTTGTGAGGAATTTGGCACCCATTCGTTTGGCTCGAAGACGTCGTCTCCTGGATGACATGGAAAGTGATTTATGGGAGAACATGGTTGTAGCGGCACTTGCTTAGCCCACTTTCATTGCTGGCACCCGTGCTCAGAGTGCCGTTTCGTGTGATTTTGGGATTAAGTATGGCTTGCATGATCCAGCATGACTAGCTGAAATGCAGTCGATTGCGCTTCCATTGGAATACATGCCCTTTGGTCTCTCAGATCATTCCTACTTTGCCCTGAGGGCAAGGTGGCTGCTCCTTTCACGCAACTAAAGATGCTTCAACACATAGTCACGTCAGGGCTTGAATCCATTCCAATGCAGAAAACCAAACATTAAATAGATCTTGACATTGTCACCAAATCAGCATGATAGCTTACCAGTTTTTCAGGGGGATAGGTTGAGGGAAATCAATCATAGATTGTTGTCTGATTGGCAACCTAACACAAGCCATGCTTGGCAGCTTGCCCATGCCATTGCTCCTAAATTTTGTGCGTACTCACTCTTGTTGGTACAATGGGCCTCTAGGTGTTTTCAATTCTCGTGGCAAGCTTGTAAATCCATTGGTTGGATAACGTGGGTTGCGGGATCTGTTGTTTGCCCCATTAAGGACTCATGCTCCTGGAATTTTTCAGGTTGTGATCTTACTTTTGAGTGGCACAGGAGCACGAAGAGGGGGAGAAGAAATAGGAGAAGGGGGAGGAGGCAGAGGAGGGGAAGGATGAGGGGGGCCGATGAGAGAGGGGAGTGAGGGTGCTTTCAATGTTTTGTCCAGCTCATGGCCTCTCACATTTGGAATGCCCTCTTGTCTTGCCTCACATACAATCACCACGTACAAGGAACTGAGTGACACGGTTGCGCCTGGAGATTCATCTCTCAAGAATGGAGCTCGTCAGGTTGGAACCAGTCTCTCCATGCAGCTCTCACACCCTCCCAGGATATGACCTGGAATAAAATGATGACATCTTGTCTCAATCCTTCACTCTTGTTTGGATGTGGAGGATGTCTCACCTCGGACACTTTAGGATGCCTTGGTCTGTCTCCATGCTTGCATGTGGGTTCTGGGGGAGCTGCTATATTTCCCAGTAGTTGATCCTTAGGGGGCCACCGTTTTGGCCTTTGGTTGTGCATCGGTTAGTAGTCGCCCTCGGTTTTCATGCCAAGTGGTCGGCCTTGACCCCCAGGTAGTGTTGTGGCCTTGCTTGTGTGATGCAAGAGAGATGTGCACATTCACCATTGCTTAGATGCTTGCTCCTCCCCAAATACTTTGTCTTCTTTCTAAGTGAAAGTTCCACATCCATGGCGTATGTGTCTAGTGGGGGTTTTCCTCCAAGCTCCTACTCTTCCCTCTCTCCTAACTTGAAAATCCAAGAACAACTACTGGTATCAGGGAGGTGAGGGAAATCCACTCGCCGCACATAGTTTTTTGACCCATCATGGGCCCTTCCGACAGGTCAACCGCATCGGTGCTGCGATCACAACAGAAACAACTCCCTGTCCGGCTCTCGACTTGCATTTGAGATTCTTCCTGCGTGAGGCAAAATCTGCCGCATTCACGTCTGCTCTTGTCGCTCACGCAATTGCAGAGGTACGGCTGCAGCCTCGTTGCGCGTGACCTTCTCTTCGACCTCATGCTCCACTCCATCACTCTCTTGACCTCAGCTTGTGAATCAATCTCTCTCTCTCTCTCTCTCTCTCTCTCTCTCTCTCTTCTTTTGGCAGCATCTGGTGTTGCCCCACGGCTGTTGTGTCTCCCACAACCACGGTTGCTACTGCAGCTTCAGCCTATTGCTCCAACTGGTAGCTCTCTCTATTTGTGGCGGCATCTACTACTACTACAATTGCCATCTCTTGCTTGCAGCTCTCTCAGCTCCAGTTGGTGGCTCTCTCAGCTACGAGAGAGCCACCAACTGCTGTGGTGCCTGCTAATGGGGNCACTCTCTCTCTCTCTCTCTCTCTCTCTCTCTCTTCTTTTGGCGGCATCTGGTGTTGCCCCAGGGCTGTTGTGTCTCCCACAACCACGGTTGCTACTGCAGCTTCAGCCTATTGCTCCAACTGGTAGCTCTCTCCATTTGTGGCGGCATCTACTACTACTACAATTGCCATCTCTTGCTTGCAGCTCTCTCAGCTCCAGTTGGTGGCTCTCTCAGCTACGAGAGAGCCACCAACTGCTGTGGTTCCTGCTAATGGGGGTTTATCCTCCACTGAGTCCGCTGCTAGATGATTCTTCTATCCCATCTCTTGCTGTTGCCTCTGTTGCTCATGTCCTTCTGACACAGCTGCAAGAAGATTTTCAAAGCTCACCCTCTCACATCACCTCAAAGCTTTCCTCCTCTTGAGAAACTCGCTTTAGTTCTTGGGCTCAGGGGGAGCTTCTCTGGGAGTACTACTCCCCAGTTGACACCTGTGCCTAACCCCTCATTAACTCCCAAAGCTTTCAAGATATCCCGAGCAGTCCACGCTCTCAACATCATAGAGCCTGAGGAGTTGTTGAATGACATTAGTACGTTCAATGCAAAACCAGCACGCCGTGCTCCTGTCAATGCTTTGGGAGCGTATGCTCTCATTCACCATTGTAAAACAGTGATAGATCCTGCTACCTAGAGTGATCTAACTGTGTAGTTTAACACGTTGCACATGTGCACATATGAGTCTAAAGATGAAACCTGGGTATGCACCCTTAAGTATGCTGCGTGACTTGGGCAAGGCTACTCCTTGCCCTCTTTCTGCCCATCGGTCTATAGTTGTAGCTTTCATCCCCGAGCTCTCTGAATCATACCTGCATATGCTGAAAGCTGAACTTGAGCATCTTGTGGCTGAGTCAGTGAGATTGAACTCTCGTCATGGAATGTTCCCCCTTCATGAGTTCACTATGCCTCGTCTCACTAACTGGTGGAGTAGCCTGTAGAATCAAATATCTTCATTGTGCAGATCTTGCTACAGTCTTCTTCCTCTCCCTCTACCCCTTCTAGTACCATTGCACCTATCCACTTTTCTCAGGTCGCTGGTCGCGGTGTGGATGGTGGCGAGGGTTGTGGCAAAGGTAAAGGCCGTGGCCGTGGTGGTAAACCCACTGCTACAGCCTCTGCTCTTTGAGCAATGATCTATTGGAACTGTGGGGCAACTGGACATTAAGCCCCCAAGTGCACTACCCCTCATGAAAACACGTGCCTTGCCTAGAAAATTTTGGTCCACTAGGCTCGCACTGGTGTCAGCACATCCACCGTAGCGACTGTTAACACTGTGGCACTGACATCACCGCAGTCATCCTCGTGGAGTTAGGTGACTCCGCCCCTAGACTTTCCTATGAAGGGCCCAGCCCGTGCACTACACTGCCTCTATCTAGCCGCATGACGATGGCCACTTCCTAGTCTCTTATCCCTTCAACCACCAACCCAACCGCCGTGAGGAAGAGCGTGCCTTTGAGAGTCGCCTCATTGTTTTTGAGCCGGATGGAGACCTTCAGGGTGTGTTGTCCATGGGTGTTCAGAGTGTCTTTCCTGAGAAACATCCATTGATTTAGTATTGGTAGTCTCACACTTTCCTTGGTCACTTTGGTACCTCTTCCTCTTCTCCTATTTCAGTGTCTGGTACTCTTGTTGTCTGCCTTGTTATGCCATATGCTCGCGTGTTAAGTGGCTTCTAGATCATTGATTGTGGAACGACCCACCACATGAAATCCTGTCATTCTTCTTTCTTTCCCTCGATCATGTTGGGTTTTTCTGCTTTGTTTGCATGGGGTCTGGCCAGCTTTTTCCTGTTCAACATATTGGTGTGGTCCACCTTGTTGGTCCTGATGGGGGTATGGTTCTCCCTGACCTGTTCCTGCCTGATTTGAAGGTCAGCCTTCTTTCCTTCACTACCATTGATTATCAAGGCATGGATTCCTTGTCTAGCCACGATGTTGGCACTTTCTCCATTCGTTCCTCTGGCTGGGTGGATCTCTGTAGTCTTTTCTGTGATCATTTCTTTTGAGTTCTCCTCTCCCTTCCCTCGTCTTCCATTGCCCCTGCTCTCGTTCAAATTGCTCCCACCCTGTCTCCTAAGCATGTTGACCACTTACACTGATGCCTCTGCCACATTCACACTACGGCCATTGCACTTCTGCTACACATCCTACCTGTATTTGGGCCCGACTCTGCCATGTTCACAACTTCATGCTCCGCTACATGCCTTGACTGTGATTATGGAAAAATGCACCACCTCCCCTCCAGCACGGCTGAGTGTGACTGCCCATGCTCTCGGTCTGGTGCATGATGATGCCATTGGTCCTCTCCCCCATGATGTCCTTGGCGGCCTTGGCCGCTACATGCTTTGCTTGACTGATGACTTCTTTTGCTACTGTCGGGTCCTTGCCTTGCATCAAAATAGCGATGTCACCAATGTCCCTGAATCGTGGTTGCCTTGGGCTAAGTATGCTTCTCTGTGCCAGTTTCATTTCTTTTGCTATGATTGGGGTGGTGAGTTCTTTGGTCCAACCTCTTGCTTCCTTCATTTTTGTGATGCTCGCATGCAACCGTTTGCTCCTTAAACACCAGAGCAGAATGGCACATCGAAGCACTAGAACCGCACATTGGCTGATGGTCTGCGTTCCCTTCTCTCGGGCTCTGGTCAATCTCCTCTCTTTGCCTTTGAGGAAATGTCGTACATGACCTGGGTGTGGAACCATGTTCTCCAAAGAACCCTCCTTTTGAATGTCACACAATCTGAACGTTGGACTGGACGTCGCGCTGCTCTTTGTCTTCCTCGCGTTTGGGGCTCTGTCTCCTCTATCTGACTTCTTGAGGGTTATCGTGACGGAAAACTTTCTTCTCATGGTCCTCTTTGTGTCTTTCTTGGCGTCTCACCCTTCTCCAGGGTCTCGTGCACCTAGGACTACGCTCTTCATTGTGTCATTGAGTCTCTTGTTGTTATCTTTGTTGAGTTGTGTTTGAACTTGACTTGTCTCTGCTTGGAGGCAAGTCTGTCCCACCTGTCTCTTGGGGGCCTACTATTGTCCACTTGCTGAGCAACTCGTCAGACAGTGCTTCTTCTCAGTTTAGCACATGCACTCCAATCACGTTTCCTAGCGGCTTGTTCCCCTTGCCTCTTTCATCCTCTCTTGATGCTTCTCCAACTGCTGACACTACAACCTCCCCTACAACATCACTGGTGTCCCCTTCTAATGTCTAGGCAGACATTTATCCCACTTCGTCTACGTCCACGTCACGGCCTTTAGTTTCCTCTACTGCAACTGTTCCTCCTGTCATGTCTCTGTATGTTTGTGGTGGTCATCTTCGGGCTCTTTCGTCTCAGACACGTCCATCTGCCTCTCAACCTCGTACAGATCCCAACAAGAGTGACCTTGCAGTGGACCTCACCCTTGCCATCGGCATGACAAGAGTCAAATCATTGCAGACTGGATGAGAAAAATCATATAGTCCAACCCCATGAATTCACAGATGGAACTGACAAAATGTGGCGCCTCCGTAAGGCCCTGTATACTCTCAAGTAGCCGCTTCAATACTTGAACCACTATATTACATCTACAGTCAAGAAGGTGAGATCTCGCAGGAGCACTTTTAAATCGGCCTTGTTCCTTACTGCTCCCTTCACTCCCCATATTACCATACTCGTCCTAGTCAGTTACCGAGTGATTGCATCTCCCAGCCCTGCAGCTACTTTATCTATAAAGGCTATCTTGCTATCACCATACAAGATGAAGGATCTTGGGCCTTCTTGTGTCTCCTTGGGCATAGAGCTTGAGCGCAATCGTGTTGTTATTTGAATGCCCCTTGGCCACTAGTCTCCAGAATTGGCAAGTAGTGGACGGACCAGGCATGCACTGCTCATGTGGAGCAAGTCCCCTGGGTCCAGTTCAACAGGCCAGGCATGCACTGTCCTTGTTCAAGGATAAGTCCCCTGGGTTTCTGATGATGGCTATTCAGATTGTCAATCTGACCGTACTGATGAAAAGAGCAGGTGTCAAACCGTCAGTTCTCCAAGTTTCGGGCTGATCCAACGGTCGGATTGGAAGATGCAAGATGTGCCTTGGATCACGGGATGACTTCCGTGATTGAGGGGATGACCTCCTTAACTTAATGAGTGACACTGGCTGAGGCGCACGCGCTTCGGCTTAGCCGAGGCGCGCACGCTTTGACTGCCAAAGGCACTCCTCAGCTATTTATGCCTTGTACTTGCCATTGTCTCAACTACTCCTTCATTTGATGTCTCTTGTTTGAGCTGTGTGCTTGAGACTGAGCTTGATATGAACTGCTAAGGTGGTTATAATCTTGCTCGTGTGTGAGTTCTGACTTAGTTTGTTGGGCTCTCACACCAAGGAAGAAGAAGGCTTAGGGAGCGGGAGTCCCTAAGACCTTGAGAGAAAGCACTTGGGTAACTAGGTCTCACCAGAGGCATGGTCAATTCCTTGGGGTTGATCGTGATCCTTGGGTGACATTCCCTTGGAAGGTTGGGAGTTGCCATTGTGACGGCTCTGTTTTCTAGACTGGAGCCCCACGCCACGTGACTCAGGAATGACAAAAGGGTTATGGGCCCACGCCTAGTGTGAGACTTAGTTGCGAAAAGCGTACATATTGCTCAGTAGCTCAGCAAACGCGAGGAGCGCAGACGCTCTATCACACCTACAGGTTCTCCTAAGCGGCCCTCCGTTCAAGACCTCTCATTAGCCTGAAATCTGCATCAGCGGCAGGTGTAGCAGAGCGGCCTCAACCGAAGCAGATCCGACTCAAGCGCAAGTACCATGGCTCCACCTACCGCCGAGGAGAAAGGCAAGAGTGTCGTCGAGGAAGGCTCGTCGGCCAGGACACCTTTGGCCACCACTGGAGGTGTGATGCCCACAGTACAGGCAAGGAGTGGCATTCATGCTCCTATCCCTAAATTCGATGGGACAGGGTTCTCGCTCTGGAAGTGGCAGTGTGATATCATAGTCGATGACCGTGATCTCCTCCCCTACTTCACAGGGGAGGCTGCCCAACCACTTTCATCCCAACCAGAGGAGCTGGCAGTGTGGAAGCAGGCCAACAAGAAATGCATGGCCATTCTAGTCTCAGCACTGCAGCAGCATCTGCTCTCTCATATCTCCGGCCTTACAAACGCAGCTGAGGCATACAAGAAACTCTGCAAGATCTACCAGAGTGACTCACTTGCCAATCGTTCGTTCATGCTCCAAAAGATGCTTAGGATGCAGCTGACTGAGGACGAGGACGTCCTAAAATTCTTGCAGCAGTTTGAGACTCTCCTTCAGCAAGCCAACAACATGGGATGGAGCCTTGAAGCCGACATGCAAGGGATGATTCTCCTCATGGCTCTTCCACCAAGCTGGGGTCCCATGATCACTGTGACTGGTGGCTGGCCAGAGGACCACGTGAAGTACTCCAACATCCCGGAGTACATCCGCAATGAGGCTATGCAGCGTAGCCATAGCGAGGCCAACATTGTAGCCTGTGCTAAGGGCACAGCAGGCAGCAGTGGCACTAGCAACTCAGGGCAGCAGCAGGGGGTAGGCGGCAAGGGGAAGGGCAAGAGACGGCCTGGCAACTGCCATAACTGTGGCAAGGCAAGGCACTGGCACACGAGTGCCGTGCTTCTAAGAAGGAAGGGGTCAAGGGAGAGTGAGAGAAGTGTGACAAGGGAGGCAAAGGTAGGAAGCAGCCCACTGCACTGATGGCACATGGCATAAGTGGCGCTGGAATTGTACTGCTTAAGCCATAGGCCTTTGCACTTGACCATGGCACAAATCACCATTCCACCAACGACAAACGGGGGCTCATCTCCATGGGCCCCTGCCACCTCAACTTCCAATGTGCTAACAGGAGGGTGGAACCAGCTGAAGGGGTGGGTGACAAGCTGGTCACCATCCAGGTGAATGGCCAAGAGGAGGAGATGAAGCTCACCGAGGCAGTCTACCTGTCCAGCTTCGCTGCCAACCTACTATGTGTCGGCAAGATTGCTGACCGAGATATGACTATTGTCTTCGACAAGAACAAGGCCGTCATCCTTCCCACGTTGGCAGTGAAAATACAGTACACTGCAAAGAGTGTGGTGGCCGAGGTTCCATGCGTGGAAGGCCTCTACATCCTCCAAACCAAGGTGGAGGGTGCTGCCGAAGCTGGGGCAGCCATGACTGCTGGGGGCAGTCAGGTGGTAGAAGCAGAAAGCAGCCGCCCGTCAACAGCAGCAGATTTAACAAAAGCAGTAGAAGCTGCGGCACCCACCCAACCCAAAGCAGTCGCTGAGGCTGCCATGGCATCAGAAGCAAACTGTGGCCAAGACCATTGGCACAGGCGCTTGGCCCATGCCGCCCACTCAACGTTGGAGACAATGGGCAAGTACGAGCTGGTGCGGGGCTTGGCCTTGGGGAAGGTAGAGGGTGCGGGAAAGTGGAAGAACGTATGTGAGGCCTGCCTCATGGGAAAGGCTAAGAGAAAAAGGGTGCAAGGGGAACAAGCACGGAAATCTGGCGAGTGAACCTCTTGAGTTGGTCCACACCAACGTGTACGGGCCGATGCGGACAGTCTCAGTCGGAGGCTGCAGGTAATTCCTCACCTTCACCGATGAAAAAACCAGAAAAATTCAGACGTACTTCATGAAGCAGAAGAGTGAGGTAAAGGAGCATCTGCAGCATTTTGTCGCAATGGTTGAGTGGCAGAATGACAAGAAGGTTAAGGTCCTTCATTGTGATAACGGCGGGGAGTACAAGGCCTGTGAGGGCTGGCTAGCGGAGCAGGGGATACGGCGAGAGAGTACGGTACCTGAGTCACCCGAGAGCAACGGTGCCGCTGAACGGCTCAGCCAAACCATCCTCGGGATGGTAAGAACGATGTTGTATGAGGCAAAGCTGCTAGGAAGGTTCTGGGCCGAGGCTACTACGACAGCAGCCTACATTATCAACCTCACACCTGCATCAGCCCTTCGAGGAAAGGGGAAAAAGAAGCTGTCGCCAATGACCCCACAAGAGGCATGGTCGGGCATGAAGCCAGATGTCTTGCATCTGCGAGTTTTTGGCTGCCATGCCTATGCCAAGAAGCTGACGAAGGAGGGTTCCAGTAAGCTAGATCCGCAGGCCAAGAAATGCCTGCTCTTGGGGTACGATAGTGCCCAACGCACTTATAGGCTCTGGAACCTACAAGGAAACAAAGTGATTCGCAGTAAGGACGTGGAATTCAACGAGGCTGTAGTAGGAACAGAGTAGCAGTTCAAGGATGAGCCAGTGCCAAAGCCGGGTGAATGGCTGGTCCTACTGGAGACAGGTGATGAGGCACCACAGGGGTGGAGCAGCAGCATGGCAACAGAGGCAAGAGGAGCGGTAGCTTTGGGGAGAGACGCAACAGAGGACTCTGATGTTGAGTCACATTCCTCCCCCTCTAATTATGAGGAATCTTCCTCCGAGGGAGAGTGTGTGGTAAGAGAACTGGAGCAGCAAGAGCAACAGCAGCAGGAGCAGCAGCAGCGTCCGTTGCAGTAGCAGGCAGTAAGGCGCAGCTCGCGCTTTTTTGTCCTGCCACAGTAGTACAATGGTACAACTGGCAAATAGACTGGTCTGAGTTACGCCTTCGTGGCTCAGGGAGAGCCGTCCACAGTGGCAGAAGCGCTTGCTCTATCGGATGGGGCCAAGTGGAAGGCCACCAACGAAAGCGAGTTGGCCTCGCACAAGGAGAACAGGACATGGAAGCTGGTGGACCAGCCCGCCGGCGCCCACATTGAAGGGTGCAAGTGGGTCATGGTCAAGAAGCTGAAGCACGATGGGACCAACGACAACCACAAAGCGTGGCTGGTGGCCAAGGGTTTTGCGTAGCGGCCGGGGAGCGAGGACGATGAGACGTACGCGCCCGTCATCACCTTTGCGACGATCCGGTCTCTCCTCGCAATAGCAGTGGCCAAGAACTTAGAGGTTCACCACATGGATGTTAAGACTACCTTTCTCTGCGGAAATCTTGACAAAGAAGTCCTAATGGAGGTGCCTGAGGGGATGGATGCACCACCCGGAAAAGTTTGCAAGCTTGTCAAGTCATTGTATGGGGTGAAACAGGTCCCGAGGTGCTGGTACCAGGAGATGGACGCCTTCATGGAGGGGTCCGGGTACAATCACTGCGAGAATGACCTCAGTATGTATGTTCGAGAGGATGAGGATGGCCTCGTCTTGGTGGCCCTTTACGTCGATGACCTCATCATCTGCGCATCATCGACAAAGCTGCTGAAGAACATCAAGATGCAGCAAAGCAACCGGTTCCAGATGAAAGACCTGGGACCTCTTGAGTACTACCTAGGCATCAGTGTCACACGGGATCGCTCAGCCGGCACCATCAGGCTCAACCAGAGCAAATACATTGACCACATCCTCAAGCGGTACGACATGGATGACTGCAAACCCGTCAGCACCCCCATGGCAGTAGATTGCATCCTAACCTCAGCTAATGCTCCTACCAACAAAGCATAGCAATTCGACATGGCAGGCATGCCATATCAGTCTGCCGTGGGCAGTCCAATGTACGTGATGGTCGCGACTCGCCCCGACATCTGCCACGCTGTGGGGCAGGTGAGCAGGTATGTGGCTAATCCTCGGCCACAACACTAGCAAGAAGTGAAGCAGATCTTACGCTACCTGAAGGGCATGCGGCACCTGCGCATCAGGTGCGGTGGGGTGCCACAGTCGGAATCCTTGCAGCTCATGGTGTACACCGATGCAGATTGGGCCAGGAATGTCGGCAACCACAAGTCCACGTCTGGCTATGTGTGCGTGCTAAACGGAGGAGCCGTGTCATGGGCGAGCCGCAAGAAAGACTACGTCTCCCTCTCCACAGCCGAAGTAGAGAACATCGCTCTAGCGGAAGCGTGCAAGACAATGTGGCTGCGTAGCCTGCTCCAAGAGATACGAGCACCTCAATCGGCGGCAACGGTGGTCAAGGTGGACAACAAGTCTACCATCGACATGTCCAAAAATGGCACATTGACGCGGAGGACAAAACACATCGAAGTTCGGTACCACTTCAGTCGCGACCTGGTCGCTAAGGGAGTGGTGGAGCTGGAGCACGTTGCATCCAAGCTCAACCGGGTAGACATGCTGAAAAAACCCCTTGACCGAGAACCCCACCTCGCAGGAAAACAGGGTATCAGCATGAAGAGCGCAAGTGATGAAGACTGAAGACAGGACAAGTGGCCAGAGGTGCAAGGGAGAGATTTTTGCTATTTGAATGCCCCTTGGCCACTAGTCTCCAGAATTGGCAAGTAGTGGACGGACCAGGCATGCATTGCTCATGTGGAGCAAGTCCCTTGGGTCCGGTCCAACAGGCCAGGCATGCACTGTCCTTATTCAAGGATAAGTCCCCTGGATTTCTGATGATTGCTATTCAGATTGTCAATCTGACCATACTGATGAAAAGAGCAGGTGTCAAACCGTCAGCTCTCCAAGTTTCGGGCTGATCCAACGGTCGGACTGGGAGATGCAAGATGTGCCTTGGATCAGGGGATGACTTACCTGATTGAGGGGATGACCTCCTTAATTTAAGGAGTGACATTGGCCGAGGCGCGCGCACTTCGGCTTAGCCGAGGCGCGCGCGCTTCGGCTACCAAAGGATATCCTCAGCTATTTATGCCTTGTACTTGCCATTGTCTCAACTACTCCTTCACTTGATGTCTCTTGTTTGAGCTGTGTGCTTAAGACTGAGCTTGATATGAACTGCTAAGGTGGTTGTAATCTTGCTCGTGTGAGAGTGCCGACTTGATTTGTTGGGCTCTCACACCAAGGAAGAAGAAGGCTTAGGGAGCGGGAGCCCCTAAGACCTTGAGAGAAAGCACATGGGTAACTAGGTCTCACCAGAGGCATAGTCAATTCCTCGGGGTTGATCGTGATCCTTGGGTGAAATTCCCTTGGACGGTCGGCAGTTGTCATTGTGCCGGCGCTGTTTTCTAGACCGGAGCCTCAGGCCACGTGACTCAGGAATGACAGATCGCTCATAACGCACACTGCATGTTCACCGGGCTCCGTACGTTTGTGGCCTGGGAGAGTGCTTTCCATCTCTACTGTCCTCGGTTCCCTCTCCGTCCACCCCCATGACCCCAACAGGCCAGACGCTACTAAAGTCACTAGATGTACCTAAACTGGGAGGGGTGGTGGATGTGACTAATTACTTGAGGGTGATTGGCGACTTCATGTACCTTGCTACCACTAACCGTGCTAGTGTTGCATTTTCTTGTGCATTTTCTATCTCAGTTCTCCCGGTACTGTAGAGAGCTTCATCTTGAAGCTTCACTCTGAGGATTTTGCTGCGCACTCCCTACAATGCAAACAAGGCTCTATGTCAAAGCACAACCCTCAATCATTGTCAGTGGGTTCATAGACAGCAACTGGGCACTAAGGCTGCACATCGAATTCGGTTCTCGAATCTGAAGCTGGATTTGGATTCGCGAGTCCGAATCCACTGCTGGATCCGTATTCCCTGATTCGAATCCAAAGTTCGCGAATCCTTGTGGATTCATGAATCTAGGCGAGTCCTTTGGTGTGATTTTTGTCTTTAATGTATCAAAGAAAATACACGGCTGCTAAAGTAAAATCGAATGATGACTGGTGCAGCTCCCGTTCTTTTCACGAGCAATGTGGCAGTGCCCTGATCGCTGCGGAAGCCAGGCCTGCCAGTCAGGTCGGAAGTCAAGCCTCGATGACCTGGCTTGTCCAGTGGACAAGCCAGGTCATCAGGTCGTTGTAGGCCCGCCGAATCTGCATAACGAACCTGAATAGTGCACAAGGAATTGCCGCTCGCTGGTGGAAAGCTTGCGAGCAAGTGGCGAATACCTTGTCGCTTGTTTCGTGCATGTGTCAGGCCGTTGACCTGACACATGCACGATATGCGCCAGCTAGTGCGGCCAGTAACTTCTGTGGTTTTGAAACTTCAGAAGTCGAATTCATCAATGCCATCACTCGGAAGTGAGCAGGACCAGCTCCGTATTTTTCTCCCCCCCTCCCACTTCACCTACTATTCCCTCCAGGATTCGTAGGTGGATTCCCGAATCCCAAACGAGACCCGACCCTGGATCCGGATTCATGAATCCGGATCCGGATTCGGGATTCGTGAATCAGATTCATGAATCCAATGATTCGTGTGCAGCCTTACTGGGCACATGACGCCAATGCATGAAGTAGAACAGGCTATGCTATTCTTCTTAGGGGGACTGCCATGTCTCTGAAAAGCGACAAGCAAGGTTGTGTAGCCTGAAGCCAAGAAGGTGTTGAATATGTGGCACTTGGTGCCGGTACATGTCTGGCTTCGTCGCTTGCTGCAACAACTACACGTTTCTATTCCCTATATCACCCTATGATGTGACAATCAAAGCACGAAGGCCATTGTTGAGAATGACGGCCTGCACCACTCTCCCACAAAACACAACAACGTGGAGTATCATTTTCTTTGCGAGTCCATTTCCGCTAGTATTGTTCAAGTTGTTTGGTTCAGCACACAGTCACACAAGATTTACTTTCTTATGAATGCACTCGGTAAAGCATCTTCAAAATGTGTTGTGCATGCGATTGGAATTCCATGTCCCCATTACCCCAGGTGAATGCTCATTGTCTGTTGGATCCACCACCATTCTTATGCATCCTTGTGCGACACATCTCACTGGGAAATGAGTCCAGTGATTGCGGGTCATGGGGGAGTGTTAATGCTTTGTCCAGGTCATGGCCTCTATCATTTGAAACTCTCTCTTCTCTTTGTAGTTACCAGCTAGAGTTGCTCACAGGACTGTGTGAGAGAATGAGAATGAGAGAGTGCAGGAGGGTGTCGCATACCATGGATGTGGTAGGGTTTGCCTTAGAATCAAACATCACAACCAAGAAAGAAGTCGAGGAGGGGGAACAAGAGCCTAAGTAACTTGTGAGTGCACACCCACACCGAGTAACTACTCGGGCGAGAATGCACTACCACCCGGGGGTCGAGCCCGACCTCTTGGAATTACCTGAGGATGGCTTCTCACCAGTGTGCGGCAAGAGACCGACACATTGGCCCCCTAAAGATGAGCACCCGGGATAACATGCAACTCCCCCATAACACCCAGAGGCAAACAATCATGATGCAGGCATCGGCAGTGAGAATGTACGAGCCCTGGCATCTACCACATCACAGCAACATAGTCAAATGTGAGCCATGCTTGTGCCAGAGGGCACTCCTGGGTAGCTTGATGACTGCTTGATGAGCCTGGTGTTAGCAATAAAGGCACTCTTGGACAACGGCTCCCCAGGTATTTCCATGGGCACTTAATCTATACATGTTTGTGTGTGCCGCGGATAGTGAGACAAGAGGGAATAGAGATATGAGTGGCCAAGGAACAGGACACAACTCCAACACTCCCCCATGACCCACAGACAAACATCCCACAAAAATGCATCAGCATGGTTGTGACAACTATACATGGAGACACCAAACACCTCACCCTGGGTCATGGGGACAAGTAAGACCAACAACATGGACGGCACACTTTAAGACGTTTCTGCTCAGAGCCTTAGTGATAAAGTCAGCCCTCTGTGATCGTGTGTCCATCCTTGTAACTCGGACAGTGCCAATAGCAATGCACTCACGGACAAAGTGATGCTGTACATTGATATGCTTGGTGCGTGAATGATACATGCCATTTTTTTCAGCAATGGCTTTTGTTCTTTGTTTGTCCCTGCGTAGAGTGATTCAGCAAATGGGGACACGCAGTTGCTGAAGAAGGTGACAGAGCCAGAAAACTTCACAAATACCTACGCAAAGAGCCACGTGCTCAGCTGCAGATGTGCTGCTTGCAACACATCCTTGTTTTTTGCTTTTCCAAGAGATAGAAATTCCACCAATCATGAAGATACATCATGTTCTACTTTGTGCATTAGTGTCATGTGTCCAATCACTGTTGGAGAACGCATCCACAAAGCCTAAGGACTGTACAAAAAAGTACAGACTAGTTTGTGGTGTGGAGAGTGCATAGCGCACCATGCGTAATGTGGCCTTAAGATGGCACTCTTTGGGAAACTGAGAGAACTGAGAGAGAAATTTCACTGCAAAAGAAACGTCAGCATGAGTAGTGGTGGTAAGGTACATAAAATAACCAATGACCTTGAGGTAGTTCATCACGTCTATGGTCTCCCTCAGTTTTGACAGCTCTGAGGACTTCAGCTGTGATTGAACTAGTGTGATCATGGGTGTAGAAGTTGAGGGCACCGTCGTGAGAAGCACTCCCAATGGCTCCCCCAGGCTGCAAACATATGCAACTTGGTGGATGTGCAAGGTGCGTTGAGAGCGATCACGCTCTAGCTCCATTCCTAGAAAGACACGAGCTGGATGGAGGTTGTTCATATTGTATGCGCACTACAAGACAGCCTTTGTGGATTGGATAGCTGTAACATTGGGAGAGGCAATCGGAAGGTCATCCACATAGACAAGGATAGAAACAAGTGGTTCAGAGGGAGCACTGAGGAACAAGGCAGGATCCACAGTGCTTCTCCTATAAACCCCATTTTCTGAAGTAGCCGTAATCTCCCGATTCCAACAGCGCAGAGACTGCTTCAGCCTTTAGAGGGCCTTGCGCAAACGCCATGCCCGATGTGTTCCATCTGTGAAGCCAGGTGGCTATACCATGTAGATCTCCTTGTCAAGTTTATCGTAAAGGAAGTCATTTTTTACACCCATCTGTTCAAGTTCCCAATCATGCTGGGCCACCAGATTGAGGAGGGTCCTGGCAGTGGTGTATCGAATGAATAGGGTAAAGGTCTCGCCAAATTCAATTCCTAGGACTTGAGAGAGTCCTTTTCCCCAAAGACATACTTTGTATCATTCAGCCGTATTGTCCGGGTTTAGCTTATGTCGGTACACCCACTTTGTGACCACTACTCTACGCTCTGGGGGGAGATCAGCCAACTCACAGGCACCATATTCAGAGAGGGCATCTAATCGCATGGCCTACTCCCACAGAGTGGAATCAGTCGTACTGTGAGTACCTTGTACCGTCAAGGCTTCAGGTGGAAGAGGGGATAGGCGAACAGCTCCAAAACATGAAGCAACATACCCACCAACAAAAGAGGCAAGAGCCAGATGGAACTCTTGCTCAGTGAGAGAGTGTCCAAGTAAGTATGAAGGTGCATGAAGGATGCAACAATAGGTGAGGAGGTGGTCACTAGGCCAAGGGCATGGATACCAGGTTCACTTGAGACAATAGGGCAAGAGTGAGAGGGCAGTGCACA
The DNA here is from genome assembly GCA_023375785.1 of Penium margaritaceum. NCBI lineage: Eukaryota > Viridiplantae > Streptophyta > Zygnematophyceae > Desmidiales > Peniaceae > Penium > Penium margaritaceum. Next base: position 29,013 of record SZWC01025862.1, read on the forward strand.
AAGGTGAACACCCTCAGTGCAGGGAGAAACAAGAGCCATAGAGGAGGAAGGTGGCTCCGAGACAACAAGTGGCACATGAGCAGCAGGCGGCTCAGAGATAGCAGACGACACAGAGGTGGTAGAAGGCTCAGAGACAACAGGCAGCACAGAGGCGGAAAAGGCTCAGAGGCAGCAGGCGGCACAGAAGCAGAAGGTGGTCAGAAATAGTAGGCGACCCAGACGCAGCAGGCGGCACAGAGTTGGTAGAGGACTCAGAGGAAGGTGGCACAGATTCAGCGGACGCCTTAGGGGAAGCACATGACACAGAGGCTGCAGACGGCTTAAAGGCAACATGTAGTGAGGCAGAGGTGCAAGTGGAAGAGGAGGGCGAAAGGCTCACTGAGGGGAGAACAGCAGACCAAGAGGGCCGAGAAGTGCCTTCTCCATCCCGAGAGGACGGAGGGAGAGAACCTTGAAAGAGACGAGGAACATCACGTTCAAGCAAGTGTTCGAAGAAGAGAGAATTGCAAGACTCGATCACACGACAGCGCACCGGATCCCAGAAGTTTCGTGCTTTGGAGAAGGAATAAACACTGAGAAAGACACTAAGATGATCACGTGGGGATAAATTGCCATCCTAGTGGTTGACATGAAGCCAGACAGAGGCGACAAAGCCCCAAACACAGACAAGACAAAGGTCGGCACGGCGGCCTGTCCAGCGTTCAAAGGGGGTGATGTGGTGAGATAGAGGATTGTAAAGGATACGATTCCATATCCAGGTCAAGTAGGAAATGGCTTCAAACTCAAAGAGAGAAGACTAACCCAAGGAGGAGAGAAGGGAGCGAACACCATCAGCCACGATGCAGTTCCAGTGTTTGGAGACGCGGTTCTTTAAGAGCGTGTAAGGAGAAGAGGACTCAATGCGAACGCCACGAGTTTCAAGGAAACGAGAGGTGGAGCCACAGAACTCGCCACCCGGTCGTTGCAAAAGACACGCAAGGGACGAAGACATGCGCGCTCAGCTTGGAGAAGCCAGATTTCAATAACATCAGTCACGTCACTTTTATGGCGGTGGGCAAAGATCCAGCGGCAACGTGAGAAGTCATCAATCAGTCAAAGGACATAGCGACCAAGGCCGTCAAGGATGTTGTGAGGTAAAGGACCCATGATGTCAATATGCACCAGGTCAAGAGTGTACAACGTGGCGGTGTTGGCTGCTGTAAAAGGAGAGCGACGCATCTTACCACACGCACAGTCAAGGCAGTCAGTGGAGCATGGTGGTGTAAACGTGGCAAAGCCAATTCCAATGGTAGTTTGGAGGCGCAAGAGACGCTTAATTGCGGCATTGTGAATGTGACAGAGATGCGGATGCAAGAGATCAGCATGCTCAGGCGATAATGTGGGGGCGACATGAATGAGGGCAAAGGCAACGAAAGACGATGGGAAAGACAGAGGGACACAAAACACAAAATCACAGTGCACGCCGCAAAGCACAACACAGCCAGAGGAACAAAGTGAAATAGTGCCAACGCCCTGGTTGGACGAGAATTCTATGCCCTGGTTGTCAATGGTGGTGACAGAGAGTAGGCTAATCTCAAGGTCAGGCACGTATAGCACATCAATGAGGAAAAGGCCCCTCTCGAGACCAACAAAGCAAACAACACCAGCACCTTGAACGGGGAGCAGTTGGCCAGAAACGATCCGAACAAAGCGAGTGAAGCCACCATGACTGAGAGAGAAAAGGGACGAACGACACGAGATCATGTGATGGGTGGCCCCAAAGTCAATGATCCAAAAGCCGGAACAAACACGAGTAGAGGAAAGGACAAGACAGACAGCAACAGTCCTAGGGGAACACTCGTGTGACGAGTGACCAAGAAGAGAAGGAAAAATGTGAGACTGCCAGTCCTCAATCCACGAGTGGTCATTGGACAAGGTCCCCTGAACACAACCCAACAACGCACCACGAAGGGCTCCATCCAACTCATAAACAAATACATGAGGAGGGCCACTCACACTCTCACCTCCCTGAGAGCGAAGCTGGAGAAGTTCGGTGTGACGAAGCTCAAGTGTATGCTCCTCATCACGGCGGTCAACACAGGGGTCAGAGGAGCGTGCGTCAGAGAAGTGGCCATCGTCCCAGGGCCAAGAAGATAGAGTGTAAGGGATGGATGGGGGCCCATAGTATGGTGGTCTCAAGGTAGGAGGCACCCAACCCGAGGGGCCAGGCGGAGAGACAGGTGGCTGGATGGATGCAAGAGTGGTGCTGAGAGTTGAGGTTGAGGACGAAGGTGAAGCCACTGTCAGAGCAGCTGTGGCTGTGGGAGAGGAGCCGATATCAGTATGAGCCCATTCAGCACGTATGGCAGAGGCTAGATGGGTATCATTGTGGGGTGTTGGACATTTTGGAGCTGAGTTCCTAGAGGTACCACAGTTCAAGCATGGAACCTCGGTGGAGGCAGCAGGGGCATTGGAGGATTGTCCACCGTGGCCACAACACTTACCACGTCCACGCCCGGGCCCGCCTTCCTCGCTGTGGCCAGCACTTTGAGAGATGTGGACGGCACTAATGGAGAGAGAGGATGGAATGGAGGCAGCAACTGCAGAGGAGGGTGACGCAGTGGTGACGACAGTGAGTGCAGTGTGATGGAGGCATTTGTTTTGCAAGTTGCTCCACTAGTCAATGACCGGAGGAGCGGTGAACTTGAAGAGTGGGCCAATCCCTGGAGGTCAGATGGTGGGAACTAGGGCAGTAGCAAGTCGCTCAAGCTTAGATTGGGAGACATGCAGGTACAGGTCAGAGAGCTCGGAGATGACACCAGCGTCGATTGCCAGACAGCTAGAGAAAGGGCCAAGGTCACAAAGAAGGCGTAGAGTGTGCACCTAGTACTCATCGGCCATTTTGTCTGCGTGCATGTGAAGAATGTTGAACTCCACAGTGAGGGCGCTTTGAGCGGCATGAATAGTCACTGTTTGCGGCAACAAATGAGAGCATAGGCACCAATGGGATCAACAGGGGTGCCACGAGCCTGGTCCGCATTATACATACCGATGTCGTCCAGCAGTCCCTCAGGCCCATCATTGATGAAAGCACATATAGCACGAGCGGCCTTCGTAGGCTAAGGGACAGAAGGAGGCTTGGCCACCGAGTAGTAATCCCATAGCAGTTCCCCTTTTGCCCAAGCACTAAAGCGGGTCTCTTATGAGGAACAGGTGAGTTTAGAAGTGAACTGTGGGGGAGCACTCTCAAAGTCATGTCTGGGTGGAAAAAGAACCTGAGAAAGAGAAACAGCTAAGAGAGAGGGAGCGGTGGATTTCGTTGCAGCATTGATGGGTACAAATGACTCAACTGATGTAGCTTCATCAGTGGGCAAGACAGTAGTTATGGCCGGCATAGCACGAAGGCGCTCTAAGACTAAGTTCACCACAGTTGTAGCCAGTGCGGGGTGTGCCTGTAGACCACTATGGAGTTATTCTTCTACTCTACGGTGTGCAGCCAGTGCCTCACTTAGAGCAACTTGCAGGGCCTTGATGATTTCTTTCAGTGCAGGCATGGTGTGACAACATCAGCAGCCAAAAGAGGTGTGATGGGCAAATGAGTGTATGAGAGAGAGAGAGAGAGAGAGAGAGAGAGAGAGAGAGAGAGAGAGAGAGGGTTTTCTCACCAAGCTAGTGACGTGGAGGCAGAGAGAAGAGGGGAGGCACCACCGCAGCAACTGAGGAGAACAGGACAGCAACCCACATGGAGACTGCCACAACAAGGCAGAAAAGTCATGTGACAGTGGCCCCTGCCACTTCTGTGGCTACATATGTGACAAGAACGCCTGTTGTAACGTGATGAGTGAGGTCTCGAGGTGCATCTTTAGGGATCAAGACTGTTGTTACATTGGAAGCCCGGATGCAGCCGACGACGCTTGCGGTTGCATCAACTGCAGAGGTTGAGGTGGTAGCACCAGTAAAAGCTACCGCTGTCACCTGTGTGGCGATGTTGGCAGCTGCAGCAGCGNAGGCAGAGAGAAGAGGGGAGGCACCACCGCAGCAACTGAGGAGAACAGGACAGCAACCCACGTGGAGACTGCCACAACAAGGCAGAAAAGTCATGTGACAGTGGCCCCTGCCACTTCTGTGGCTACATATGTGACAAGAACGCCTGTTGTAACGTGATGAGTGAGGTCTCGAGGTGCATCTTTAGGGATCAAGACTGTTGTTACATTGGAAGCCCGGATGCAGCCGACGATGCTTGCGGTTGCATCAACTGCAGAGGTTGAGGCGGTAGCACCAGTAAAAGCTACCGTTGTCACCTGTGTGGCGATGTTGGCAGCTGCAGCAGCGAGCAGTGTCAATGACGCTGCTACTTGAGCGTACGCCTAGTTTCTCTACCCACCGTAATCTTGGTCGGTACTCTGCTTGCACGGGCCATGGCTCAGAATGTGGCAGCTGCACCAGCTACAGCTCCTAGTACAGCACCGGCCAAGTTGATGGGGTCGGTGTGGACTGGTAGAACGGGAATAACGCCTGGAACCTCATAGGCCACCGATGCTTCCGCGGTGTCAGCAGTTGTAGGAACGGGAGTGGGGCTGGAGTCATTTGTAGTAGCAAGACTAGGAGACGACTTGGTGGGCTGCATACCTAGGGAAGTAGAGGGAGAAGATGGTAGGCCGTCTACTGTGTAAACCTGGCGGTTGATTTCATGCTCTGTCGCTTCAATTTCCTCGGCAAGTGCACCACGCCAATATGTAGAATCAAACATGTACACCCACTGTGGCGTGTCAACATCGTCACTCTGCAAAGGTGGATCAAAGGTTCTCCCATCCCCCCACTCCGCACGCTTTGCTACGCGGGCCGCCGTGCAAGGTGAGTCAA
>SZWC01025864.1:0-10985 GCA_023375785.1 Penium margaritaceum
CAAATATTGCGATAGCGTACAATGAATGTAAAAGTGGTGACATGCAACCACATTCGCTCGACGTTGATGTGGATACATGTTTCTTATGGGTGCATGTGTCATTTGTTACATGTGTGTAAGCGGGTTGCTCATCCCTCGTGGACCACGCATTCGCGTCTTCTCGGTGTGTGAGAAAACCAATGCTTGCAAGTTACTTGCAGGTCAGGTTCAATGTGAGGGTTACGGCCGAACCCCATGTGAGTAGCTCACATGGTTGATTCAATCTGAGAAATCACTAGGATGCTTCCTAGCCTTGCCGTTGCCGACGTGGCGACACTCTCCAGTCTGTTAACGCACTAGCAAGCAAGCAGGTGCAAGAAACAGCAAGGGTTAGGCAAGGGAGACGCTCAAAGTCTCATAAGCTCCAATAGCTAAGCAATGCAGAGAGGAATGACAATTGACAAGTACACAGCATAAATACCTGCTGCGATTGGAGAAAAACTGCACAGCACCCGACCAAACACTAGAGACATAGTGGCAATTGTCTAGCAGTTGCTGGTGGGTGGAGCCACTGACACGTCGCTGCTCTGGCTCCAGCTGGGTCCACATCAGAGATTTGCACGAAACTGGACACGGCCGAGTGTTCATAGTAAGTTGTACAAACAGACGGAACAACTCTCATCACAACACTCCCCCATGACCCGATGGTACGCATGTCCATACACGTACAGAATTGACAAGTGCGCGACACGATGCTCAATGGTCCATGCTCACACACTGCCACTCTTAGCCACTCTCAGGCAAGGGGCAAAGTCCGACGGAACGAATGGCCACCATGAACTTTTCGCACACCAGTGCCTTGGTCAGGAAGTCATCGCGCTGCATGTCCGTACCGACCCAGATAACGGAGATCACTTGTTGCTCCAGAAGATCACGCACAAAATGATGCTCAACAGCAATGTGCTTTGTGCGTGCATGAAATACACCATAGTTCTCTGCATTTATGATAGCACTATGTTTTTCACAGCGTGGAATGATGCCAGGCACAGACTGATGCAACACACGCAGCAGCCACACCGCCTCAATAGGCCCAGCCCCCAGCACTACATACACAGCCTCTGATGCCATACATGCGATACACCCTTGCTTTTGGCTACGCCATGAAAGAGCGGTACCATGCAACAAGAACGCGTAGCTTGTCCCACTGCGTCAATCAGGGCTCCACACCCAGTCACAATCTGTATAGCCGTCGACTACCACCAAACGTAGCCGTCGGAAGAGGAGTCGGAGGAACGTTATGGAGATCACAAACCATACCACTCGCATAGCTGCGTGAAGGGCTCTTGCCCGATGACACTCTGAAAACTGTGCAAGGAGGTTGACCGTGAAGGCAATGTCGGATCGCGTGGTAGTGGCAAAGTACATCACGGAGCCAATCAGATGCAGGTACAGGGTTACGTCCACTGTCTCCCCCAACTGTGTTGGGTCATCCACCTTCAGAGCATCCTTCCTTTCAGGTGTGATGGGGGTGGAGGCTGTGGGAACTGCATGACGGAGGTCAGAAAAATGCTCCCCGACAACGCGGGCGTAACGTGCCTCATGTACCAAGAGTGTCCACTGCTGGCGATTACGTACCATCTCCAACCCAAGGAACAGTAATGACCAAGGATCGAGGACCAATGATTAAGGACCAAGGACCAAGGTCCTTCATCCTATAGGCAGCCCGAAGGAATGCCTTGGCCTCCTTCACGGCCTCCGTAGAAGGAGACACAATTAGGAGGTCGTCCATGTAGACCAAGATGGCGGTGAAGAGCTCAGCTGTCCATTCAAGAAAGAGGGACGGGTCGGCGTCACTCTGCATGTTGAAGGCATGTTGAAGGTGTGAGTGTACCGGTGATTAACAAGTTCCGCCAACTAGATGACTGTTTCAAGCCGTACAAGGGCTTGCACAAGTGCCAGACCTTGTCACCAACCTCAAATCCAGGCGGCTGGACCATATAGATCTCCTCCTCTAAGGTGCCATGGAGGAAGACATTGTTCATATCCATCTGGTGCAGCTCCTGGACGTGGTGAGCAACAACCCCAAACAGGGCGCGAGCGGTAGAATAAGGCCAATAGGTGCAAACGTGTCAATGAAATCCATGCCCTTAACCTNTGCATGTTGAAGGCACGTTGAAGGTGTCAGTGTACCGGTGATTAACAAGTTCCACCAACTAGATGACTGTTTCAAGCCGTACAAGGGCTTGCACAAGTGCCAGACCTTGTCACCAACCTCAAATCCAGGTGGCTGGACCATATAGATCTCCTCCTCTAAGGTGCCATGGAGGAACACATTGTTCATATCCATCTGGTGCAGCTCCTGGACGTGGTGAGCAACAACCCCAAACAGGGCGCGAGCGGTAGAATAAGGCCAATAGGTGCAAACGTGTCAATGAAATCCATGCCCTTAACCTGTGACAACCCCTTGGCCGTCAAGCGAGCCTTGTAACGATCCAGTGTACCTTCAGGCTTCACCTCCTTGCAAAAGACCCACTTGGACCGTACAGCCTTCCACCTGGGTATGAGGTCAACAAGCTAATAGATACCATGCTCACGGATGGCTCTTAGCTCATCCTCACAAGCAACACGCCACTGGTCTGCATCGTCAGCCGAGAGTGCCTCCTTCAACATGCCTAGATGAGGTGTCGTCAAGAGAGAGGTCGGGGTGGCCAAAATGCACGCCTCTGGACCCGATCTGACCACAACCAAATCAGCTACGACATCGCAAGTGAGTGAGAATTCACGGGAGACCAACTCGTGGCCGACAGGACATGCTATATGTACCTCAGTGTAGTCTACCTAGGCACTCAGGCCAAGGTCCTTCGTATCAGGCCTGCCACTTTGAACACTACGAGTCGGGCATCTAGGCGCTGAGTCAGCAGTCCTCAGAGCCCTAGAAGCGAGTGGTCGGAGATGACCACCGGGCTCGCGCAAGTAGTCGGACACTGAGGTGGTCACCTCCGGCTGCGAAGACGACTGTTGGGCCAGAGGCGCAATGGAAATGGGTGCATGTACGGGAGTGAGTGTGGCTAGGGATTCTGTCTCTGGCGCGGAATCAGGTATGCTAAAGGGGATTGACACTGGCACAGAATCAGTTGTGCTAGAGCGGAATGGCAATGGCACAGGATCAGTTGTGCTAGTGGGGACTGACATCGGCACAGGATCAATTGTGCTAGAGGGGGCAGACACTCGCACGGGAGCAGGTACACCACAAGGGACCGTCACTCGCACGGGACCAGGTGTGCGAGAGGGGACTGATGCTCGTACATGAGCAAGTGTGCTAGAGGGGATCGACACTAGCAAAGGGCCAAATGTGCTAGAGGGGGGTGATGAGGCTACTGGACCCACAGTCACGATGGCCGGATCATCAACAACCGGAGACCGGACCGCGAGTGAGGAGACCCAGTCGGAACCATCCACAGGACTAGACTCCCCCATCCGTCGAGAAGCCACACAGGTAGGAACGTGGTCGGCAGCCAGCAACAAAATGCTGGATAGGTCACGGTAAGTGAGAGCCTAAAAAAAGAGAGCATCTCAACACTTGACAATGTGATGGCGAGCAAGGCCCCAAAATTACCAAACCTTTGACCGCGAAGAGATTCCGAGGAAGGTACACATGCGTCCCCGAGGTGAGACTTTAGATTCCTCCTAGTCCTCGGTGTATCAAAGGTAGGCGAGGGACCCCCAAACGTGAGTGAGATGCAGATTTACGCAATGATCAAACCACAGCTTGTACGACGTGACATGGCCCGGAAGCGGGCCATGCGACAGGCGGTTCTAGACCCACGTCATGTAGGGGAAGCCCTCAAAGGCAAAGGACTCCGGAAGACAACACTCATACCACATAGCACAAACGGCATCCTCCATGGTGCGGTTCCAATGCTCAGACTCATCTTTCTATTGTGTTGTAACAGGGGCGGAGAGCTGGTGATAGGTACCATGCTCAACAAAGTAGGCATCCATCTCGCCTAAGAACTCGCCACCACAATCTGAGCGGAACATGTGAAGGGTGTGACGAGACTGACGCTCAGCAATTACCAGCCACAGGCCGACCACTAGCGCGGCATTGCTCTTGTGGCGGAAGTTGTAGAACCACCGCGTCTGGGTGAAGTCATCAGTCAGAGTGAGGACATATCAACCCCGATGAGGACATATCTCACATGGCAGAGGCAATGATGTAACGATCGATGGTGCTTGGGGGAGAGAACACCAGTGACAAACACATGCATAGAAGAGAGAGGTGGAGAAGAAATAGAGGGATTGTAATGAGACACATCATAGAGGTCATCAACAAGAGAGGCACTAAGCAAGATGACACGTGCGTCAAGAGAAGTCACTCTGGCAGAGTTAGCAAAGTGCTCAAAAGTGAGACCCATCATGGTGCACGCATGAACAAAGAGGAGACTGAGCTCAAGAGCAGGGACAAAGAGCACGTCGAAAATGTACAAGGGGCCAGACAGACCATCAAACTGCCCAACCCCAAATTCCTATGAAGGCAACGACTGACCAGACCCTGTGTGAACGGACCAAACAAGCGCAATAGGACCAAGCACAACGAAGTCACTGCGACGACACGTCATATGATGGGTGGCACCAGAGTTAATGATCCAAGTGCAGATCAGCTCACGACCAATCGTTGACACTGAACAGCATGCCAGATAACATTCTACCTCTATTGAATGTGTAGCAAAGGACTTAGGACAACAACGAACAGCACTGGTTTATGACTCGTCAAGCCAGACGATACTGTCAGGTCCATCCTCATCGCAAGCCAACTGAGCTCCCCCACAAGCATCATCACGGGAAACAGACGTAGTATGACAAGCTATCTCAGGACCACTCGGGTGTAAAAACACACTCGCACCTCCCTTAGTACGAAGTGCTAGCACTTGACAAAGCTCCGCGATCGTGTGATCCCGAGGGTCCATATCACCGCTGCTGCATGGTGAAGTTGATGCGTCTACTATAGTCGTGGTCGCGACGCGCCCCGTCCGTATGTCACTGGAGGAAGTCTGCTGGACGTGAGCCGCCTGAAGGCTGCGCATGATCCCAGGCCAATCAATGGATTGCTCACACTCCGTGTAGCGATAACTGCCTCCACAATTGTAGCAGTGGACAGAACGTCCACTTCCACAACTCGTCGGCTGCTGCTGCTGCTGTCCCTTCCGGCGTCATTTTTCTCCTTTCTTCCCCTGTGTGACAGCTACAATGCCCTCTGTGTGGCTGCCCAGAGTAGGGGAGGAGGAGGAAGCAGTGGAGGTGGGACTGGTGAACTAGGACAGAGGTGTAGGAGGGGTCGCAGTCACAGTTGTAGCAAGTGGACTCTGCTCATGGGCAATAGTAGCCTCATGAGTCGATGTGGCCTGGAGGAAGTAGTCATGGGTCCAAGGGAGCAGCTGTAGTGTCTCTGACAACTCAGAGGAAGCCACACGGTCGAAGCCCTTAAAGAGCTTCACGTGGTCCAAGTGCGCCCCAATCATGATGGTGTCGAGTACCCACAGGTGCGTCCTGCCATCGGTGTCAAGGCGCGTGTAAAGGAGCATCGCGCGCCTCCTAGTAGTCAGCAACAAGCTCCATGGAACCCTAACGCAACGAGTGAAACTCATGCAGTTGGGCCCCCCTCGTGGCATGGGTCTCAGCAGCAAGAAGTGTCAGGGCAGCTTCCAAACCTGGCATGGATCTGCTCTAGTCCTGGTCCCGGTCTCACCCAGGAAGGGGTGGAAGTTGACCACAGTCTCCCGCGGCATGGCGTAGAACAGACTGCACATTGCTCTTGCTAATGTTTAAAATTGGTGAGCATCGCGAGTCTGGAACTGGCCGTAGTAGTTAGGCCAAATGCCCTCAAAGCTGGCCCACACCTAAAACAAGGTCTCCTAGCAATAAAAGCCCTTGTCGGTATCGTAACGGAGAGGGGGTGTCTCAATTTCATTTGGTTGCCGTTGTGTGGGGAGGGTAACCTCAGGCTCGGGAGGTGCTGGACGGGGTATCAGGGAGATCATCTGTGAGAGAAACGCCTTGAAAAATGATCGCTACTAAATGACGTGCCTGATCCTAACGGTGAGAAGGTGGCGGAGTGAGAGGCAGTGATCCCAGATGTAACTCACAAAGATGCTCCACTAATCTCGTCCTTGCGTGTATCATCCTCTAGCTCCTCCTCATCCCAAGTGTCAACCTACGATGAGGGATGCTGAGGCCACGGTACTGTGTAGGGTGTAGACTGCTCAACTGATGGTACAACTCCTGTAGATCCTCCTAGTGGCTGTTGTGAGGGCCGCGAATGACCCCGCAGTAACTTTGTGATCTCTTATAATGCGTTAGTCTGCCACTGCTATTGCCGGCGCATCTCATCATGCGTCTGATGTAACTTGTCAATTGCAAGTGACTGCGACCTTGGACTCATGATTCCCAAAGAGGAGGAAGAGGAGGGATCTCCTGGCCCTTTTCCCTTGTCAGGCACGGGCGTCATCGTAGTGCTCAGTATGGGACTGAATGTCAAAATGCTGAGAATAGGGAACCTCAATGTTCCCTGAGGGGTAGAAACGTTGACAAAATTTGACGTTTTGACCTCAAAACTGCTGACATCACCAAAGTTGACAATGATGTCAGTGTTTTTAGGCTAGGAAGAAAAGAAGCGCTAACGTCTTTTATGCTGGCGCATGTTATGTAGCCCCTGCACAACCCGTGCTCGCAGATACGTAGGGGTTGTACAGCCTTGCGTAGCTGTTACGCAATGCTGTGTAGTTTCTCTGTAGCTGCGCAACAACAATGCTACGCAAGCTCACTACTGCTACTAATGTGGCAGGTCTGTTGCTGCTACGGCCGCCACCACTGCTGTTGCGCTTCTGTAGCCACTATTGCTTCTACAGTGCTGTTGCTGCACTATTTCTGCTTCTTCCGCCGTTACTGCATTACTGTTGCTGCTCACGGTTGCTGATTCCGTGGCTGCTACAAGTTGTCGTCGCCACTGCGTGTTGCCGTTGCTCAGAGCCACAGCTTGGAGCTGTTGGTGCGAGCTGATTCTCCTTTTTTTTTTCATGTACACGTTGGGAGCAAGAAAATGCTTCTTCTACCACTTGGTGCTACTGGTGTCGCTCAGCGTGGCTGTTGGAGCTCGTCACTGCCACAGCTCTCTTGGTACAATGGTGGGAATTGTCTTGTGATGTCGCTGCTGCTAACGTTGGCTACGAGGGATCCCAAGATACGGCAGTGGTGGTGACTCCCATTGCTACCATCGGTGTTGTGTCTCTACAGTGCAACTCAAGGAGAGAGGTCTCACTACTTTGATACCATGAGAAACTGCTAAGAAGCTTCCTAGCCTTAGTGCTGCTGATGTGACGACAATATCTAGTCAGCCAGCACACTAGGAAGCAAGCAGGTGCAAGAAACAGCAAGGGCTAGACAAGAGAGATGCTCAAATTCTCATAAGCTCCAATAGCTTAGTAATGTAGAGAGGAATGACAAATAACAAGCACACGACATAAGTACCTGTCGCGGTGCACAGCGGGTGACACACGGAAGTGTCAGTTTGTCCTAAAACCGGCCCAAAACCATTGTTTTTGCCATAACTCTGCACACGGGCATCCAAACACAACATTGTCTAAACCTAAACATGCAGAACCTTGAGAAGGATGCTACCATGTGTCACACACACAAGTCCGGCATTGATTGGTGGACAGACAATAAAAAACATGCAAATTGGGCTTGAGATCTAGTCCACCAAGAAAACTCTAGCGACTGTAGAAGCTAGAGTCGCTAGAGGACGCTGTGGACGCTGAATTCAGTGGCAGTGGCATCATGACGTGACCGCCTCAAGTGGATGGCAGTGCCTGTGGCAGCAACGTGAGTTGCTTCAAATGCCACAGAAGTAGCAACAACAGTGTGACAACATGGCAATAACCACATGGAATCACAGAAATAGGGTAGTAGCGGAGCAGTGAGCAGCAGGAGCACAACCATAGCGGCAGTAGCAGTTGAGCAGCACAATAGTAGCCACTAGTAGTAGTAGCAACATCAGCAACGGACGGTAGCAGAAAAGAGCAGCAGGAGTGAGTTGGATGAGTGAACAACAGCAGCAGCGGCTGGCGGTAGAAACATCGAGTAACAAGAGTAACGAGCAGTTGCGAGCGATAGGAACAGTGAGTAGTAGCAGGAGCACGCATCAGTACAAGCAAGCAGTAGTAGCATGACAAGAGCAGTAGCAGCAGCAACGACTACATTAGCAAAGCAACATTAGCACTACTAAGGCAATAGCAATAGCAGCAATGGTTGTGTAGTTGCGTGATTGCATAGTGCAATAGTAGCAGCCGTGCAACGCGGCAACAATAGTTGTGCAGCTACTGTGCACGCAAGCCTCGTAAAAAGTGTCTGACATTATAGTTAAGCAGTTGCTCTCCTCCACAGTAGCATTTGTTGTAGCTGTCATCACTAGCAACATCGGTTACTGAGAGAGGGGGTGATGAGGTCTCCCCCCTCACCTTGTACGAAGTCCCACAAAACCTGCACACAAAAGAGAATCAAACCAAGCTCCCATCAGAGGGTCAGCAAGATTCAGACCCTACTGACATCATCATTCTGTTTGGTGACATCAGCAGACCTTGCCAATTTCAACAGAGGAACAGCTTACATCATCATTGCCTTATCCTTTTTTTGTTGGAATATCATTTTTCCCAGCATTTTAAATCCTCTAGAAACGCTGATGGTTTCCTTTGACCATTTTGGCATCATGATCAACACTGATAGGCATACATGGTACCAAGTAATGGCAAGCCAAAGGAGCTGGCGGATCCCTCAGCAACTTCTTTGGCAAGGGCGATAAACCCAGGTTAGAGGTGACTGATGACCTCCATCATGTACATGATGAGATGCGTCGACACCAGGGTGTGATGCGCCGACAAGAGCAAGCATATAGTGATGTACTTTAGGTGCTCTATGACCTGATACGGGGGCCCTTGGGAATTTCCTAGCTGATGTCCAATATAGCTGCTATAGGTATACCATTGATTTGGGAGTCCACTTCTCGAGTCTCAACTCGACAGGAACCTCCACTTGCACTCGATGATGCTACGAATGTAGAAAGACAACTCCATCTCCACACAAAATTGAGATTCGTGTGCGTCATGATCAGCTTCGCCAGTTGCGCCTCTTATCGCAGCTTGTCATATTGATGCCACCATGTTGTCAGGACCCCTCAAGCAGCCAGCAGGGTTCCCGTTTGATGGTGGTCTTCTCGTGCCGCGCCAACCTCAAGTGAAGCTTGATGATGTCCTCCCCACAAAGTGGCGGTCAAAGGACTTTGAGACTCCCCCATCTCGCTATGGCAGTGACATGCTTCAAGTGCTAGGAGGCCTTGTTCGAGGTATGGACAGATGCAGAAGGCACCTGGCCCTACTGCCTCAGCCAATGTCAGATCATCGATGATCGTCATGTATAGACAGTGGTGAGAGTAATGCCGGGCCACTCCTATGTCTCATGGTATCAGACAACTGTCTCCTACACTAAAGCAGATAAAATTTGACTTCCTTCCCTTGTCGGGCTCAGCGGGTATTGGAACCGGAGTTGATCCTCGCTGAGGCTGAGATTTGGCCCTGTCCATGTTTGCTCCAGAGACCCACGTGACAAGGGCGGGCCGCCTTCGCCAGTTCCACTCCCTCTGTTTGGGTTTTTCAGAGCCTGGAGCTTCCTAATAGAGGTGTGCCATGCGTATGCACCTGTCTCAACACTGTTGGTAGGATGCAGCTATGAGCACTCGACACCATCATGAATAAAGTGCATCTGGAGGACTCTGGGCTCTTCTCTGGCTTCAACCGAGTCACTCTTTTCAAGATTTCATGGTCTCTCCAGTTTGTTCCTCATACCAAGAGTTACTTTCTTGGGGCAACACCACCCAAGGAAGCAGCCCGTACGCGTTGAGAGATCCCGCTTGTTGAGCCAATGACTGTGAACCCTCCGACACTTCTTTCCCAGTCAACCTACCTTGCCTCCATTGCTTTATCCTCCTCTCCCTATACCCCAACTTGCCCAACTCAGGGTACTAGAGAAACCACGTAGGAGATCAAGGGAAAAGAGAGATGCAACAAGAGGCAACAACAGCAGAAGATAGAGAGAAATGGAATTGGGAAGAACATCTATTGCTACAACTGTGCAGCCCTCACGGCTAGACGGTTTACCGGCAGTCTATGACTGGAGCATGATCATGTTTGGCCTCCAGTCAGCGCATGCGTAGCCTACGTTTTCAAGTGCCATTGGCAGGTTGTGCCGCAATCACAACAGCATGGGTATCAACTTCCTTAGGTAGCAACAGAGTCCATGATCCTCGTAGTTACACGATCGCGGAGCTTCATTGCTTACTAGAGCTTCGCACTCAAGAAGGAAAAAGTGTGTTTCCACAGCCAAGTGGTCCACATAAAGATAAAACCAGTGTATTTGTTCCCCGTGATGATACTTTTGGGGGAGCCTCATTGGATTGTGATGATGACGGACCTGAAAAGTCACAGAATTGTGATGTTTCTTGTCATTTTGAGCCTGTTGAGCGTCCAACAAAGGGAGAGTGTTGTGCGGCCTATTGTTCAGTTTCAACAAGAGATTTTGAGGCGAATGGAAATGGATCATTGAATCTGGTGCCACTTATCACATGACCTATCGACGCAATGACATAATGGTTCTTGGATTCGGTGGGTATGCCCGGTCTGTTCGCACGCTATCTAGTCAGTCCTTGCCTCTGTATGGTATTGGGTTTGTGCGGTTTGATGGACCTTCTTTCCCCTTATACATTTCTCATGTGATCTTCATCCATTCTCTTGAGCTTAGCTTGCTATTTGTTCAGGCATGCACTAGGATGGGTCCTTTTGTTGAGCACTCTACTAACTCTTCCATGATGACTTCTTGCGACACTTCTGTCCCTCACTTGTGGATTACTTGCACCGTGTGTCTTGCTCTCTCTCTCTCTCTCTCTCTCTCTCTCTCTATCT
>SZWC01025864.1:11129-26436 GCA_023375785.1 Penium margaritaceum
CCCCCCCCCTCTCTCTCTATCCTCCCCATCATCTCTAACTAGACATGTGCTTGTCACTTGTGTTCTCTCTCCTGAGCACCAGCATTTGTTGCATCACCAATTTTGTAACACACACAGAAGTGGTGGTGCACTTATGTTTCTTATATCACTTTTGTGATGTGACCTTGGATAGTGTGTCCAAGATTATCTGGACTTAGCCAATCATTGGTCCTTACAGGAATTACTTCGAGAAGCCATCCAAGATTGACTTGGATCGATTGAGATTTTGCGCTTAGTGGAATGCGCATCGTTGTACCTACCTTGACTCCACTTCGCGAGATTGCGTCCATTGTAAATAGTCCACTCAGACCTTATCCATCCTCTCTTTGTTGATTTCCTCTCACATAGGGTTTGATATGCTATCATCCTAAGTGATGACTTAATCCATATGAGGTGGATCTACAGCCTTTGCCACAAAAGTGATAGCACCCTAATTGTTAGCATGTACCTTGTCATGGCTGAGGGCCTGTCGCATCACACATTTCACACATTTCGTTTTGATCGTGGTGGTGACTTCCTGGGCAACATGGATGCATTTTTTTCCATGGTGATTTCACCAAATAACCTTGAGGAGAACAGTGTATCCAAGCACTTGAATTGCACCAAACAGCATGCGTTTTGCATCATGCGCTCTGACTGCGGCCTCCCCGAGTCCTTTGCCTTTGAGGGCTTAACCTACATGACGTAGCTCTAGAACCAGCTATTGCACGGTCCCCTCCCAGGCCAAGTCGCACCGTACAAGGTGTGGCTCAGACATCATTCTTTCCTCCATCTTGCACATGTCTACGACTCCCTCACATGTGTCTGGTACACTGAGGACTAGCAAGGGTCGAAGTTCGTACCATGGGGTCACATCTATGCCTTTCTTTCCATCTACCCATGATTGAAGACTTGGCAGTTTTAGGAACCCATTCTTCAGTGCAACTTACAGCCGTGTGATGCCCTATTCTTTGAGTTCCTCACTTACAGAGACCTCTCTGTTGAAAAGTTGCCCCTCTGCATGCCCAAGAGCGGCGTCGAGAGGCGCCGACGAGTGGCAAGAAAGATAAAAATCCGCGCTGAAAGATATAGCAGCTCAAGGATTGCTTGGATCGTTATATGAAGGATTTAATCTTAAACTTAACGAGTTATTCAATCCGGTGGAAGTTGTTTCACCATAATCGAACAAGTATCGAGGAAGATATGGCCTTCCAAAGTTGGAGTGTGCGCGGCAGCTCTGAGAGCCGGTTGCGACTCGACTTCCGGTGGATAATCAACCGGACCGAGTAACAAAAGTACCATCTGGAGAATTTGCTCCAGAAATTCTGCCGAGGCGTCCGGTGGATAATCCACCAGATCCTGTTGTGCAGTTTGTTACCGAGGGACTTCGCCAAAATCCTGGCTCGGCGTCCAAAACTCAGTAAGTTTTGTTACTCGGGGACTTGGTCAAAATTATGAGTGCAGGTGCGTGAACAGGTTTCAAACCTCGTCACACCCCATCACCAAACTCGACCCAAAAGCAAGGGAGGTGCGTCAGAACAGTGCAAGTAACCCCTACACCATGTGTAATGGGATCTGCGCCTTGGGAAAGGCGCTTCGCACGTGAAAGAAGGCGCCATGGCGTGTGCGCGCCATGGAGGCGTTAGGCGTTTTTGTGGTGGGCGAGACCTGTTCTTGGGCAAGAGTAAATTGGGCTACGCTTGGTGGAATCATGCGCGGTTTGCTCCGTTGGAAAGCTCATGACTAGCCCTAGAAATAATCTGATTATAGCTTTATTGAAAAACTAACGCAAAATGACGTTATTCCCTTCTTCAAAATGATTGTCTCTAAATCCGTGCTCACATATGTGAGGCGACCGGAAAGCTCACGCTCAGTCTCAGATTCGCCCAAAACAGAAGACATAAACCACACAGAGACGATCAGATGAACATCAGGACCGCATCCCCTGGATTTCCTCACAAAGGGTTATGGGTCCACTGGTTTGATCGTGTCCAACGTTCACGTCTATCGCAGCGCACGGGATCGTTTTCGTGGACGTCGCCATGAAGTTCTCAGAACGCGTTGGAGTAGAAGTTGTGCAAATGGCACAGAAGGAGATGCAGCCCATTCAGAAGCATGTGGGCGGCCCGGGTTTTGGGCTTTGGAGGTGGCATTTTGAGTTGCACCTTGTGCAGAAGGGACTGCTAGACGTCATGTTGGGAAAGGAAGTGCTCAGAAAGGCGCCTGCTGTGGATGCAGAGAAGCAGGCTTTCGAAAAGAAGAACACGGAGACGCTCATGCTCTTGGTCTCCGGGAAAGCCGAGTCGCTGTGGGGCTACTTCCAAGGCTGCAAGCTGGCAGCTGAAGCTTAACAAAAACTCTGTGCCATCCATCAATCCAAGTCGCTCGCGAATATAATTTTCACGATGAAGCAGCTCCTCGTGGTGAGAATCGAGAAGGGAGATGATGTCATCTCTGCTATGCAGCAGATCGAGTCGCTCTCTTCACAATGCAACAATGTGGGGTGGAAGATCGACACGCACCTGCAGACGATGGCTTTCCTCATGGTCCTACTTGAAAGTTGGTCTCAACTCATCATCGTCCTCGGAGGATGGTCAGAGGAAAAGCTCACCTATGGCGCGGTCGCAGAGTACATCCGCAATGAGGCACAGCACCGGAGTTGCAGAGAGTCCTAGTCTTCCTCATCGGCCCTCGTCACCAAAACACATGGTGGCGGAAAGGGGGCAGAGGAATCGGCGGAAAGGGCGGTGGCAAGAAGGGTGCGAAGAAAGATGCGTGCCGCAACTGCGACAAGGAGTACCATTGAGCCTGTGAGTGCCCGGAGGAGGCAAAGACTGGCGCAAAAAACAGCAAGGGCAGGTCGCTCCTCAACGGCAACAAGAATCACTTCCTCAAGAAGGCAAACAGGCAGTGCCTGGATTCTGGGGCCGAAGAGCACACCCAGGTTGAGAGGGTGAGGTTCGTCACCTACGAGAAGTCCTCCAAGGCAATGGTGGTTGCAAACGACAAAGTCGAGCCGGCGGCCGGCCAAGGCAACGTGGAGGTAGAAGTCGTGGTGGGCGGTAAGGAGGAGCTGTGCACAATCCGTGATGTGCAACACGTCCCCAGCCTGGCTGACATTTTGAGTGTCAGCCACTTGACGGATAAAGGGTATGAGGTGCTCTTCCGCAGGAAAGGCGCAGTGGTGCGCATCGACAGCGACGGCGAGGTCGTGCTGGAGGTGAAGCGCGAGGGCAGTCTCTACATCGTGGAGACCAAGGTTGTCCCTGCACCATTGGACGCAGCAGACTCGCAGGAGCTCGTCATCAACATGGCCAAGGGAGGAAGTGCTGATCTGGAACTCTGACATCAACGGTTGGGACACTCAGCATCCGCAACCGTTAACGAGATGGCGAAGCGCGACATGGTGGGCGGCCTCGTCATCAACGGTGCAGCAAACACGGTAGCAGATTCAGAAGCGCACAAAAAGCGAGCGCCTTGCATTTTAGGCAAGGTATATCGCAAGCCGTTCAACAAGGACGCGGCTCGTGCAAAGGACCTGCTGGAGGTCGTGCATAGCTACATGTACGGACCATTCAAAACGGTGTCAAATAGCAGCCTGAAATACTTTGTCACCGTCATCGATGACTGCAGCAGGAAGCTGTACGTGTACTTCATGAAGTGGCAAGGCGAAGTCCTAGACCGGCTGAAGAAGTACGCCGCAGTGGTGGAGAGGCAGAATGGCTGGAAGGTCAGAGCATTACTCAGCGACAATGGCGGAGAGTACGTGGGCTGCAGCGGGTGGATAAAGCAGCAGGGCATCCAGTGGAAACTCACTACGCCGTACTTGCCAAAGTCCTACGGATTGGCGGAGCGGGCAAACCAGACGCTGCTAAACATGGTGCAGACCATGCTTCTGGATGCAGGTTTACCGCAAGGGTTCTAGGCGGAGGTAGTGCTTACAGTGAGCTACAACATCAACCTCACCCCAACAGTGGTGCTGAAGGGTAAGGGCGGCTGGAAGACACCGCAAGAGGTTTGGATCGGGCGCAAGCCAAACTTGGCGCACGTAAAGGTGTTTGGGTGCAAGGTGCATGCGATGGTGCAGGAGGCATAGCGACGCGACAGCAAGTTGGAAACGCTGGCAAAGCCATGCTTGTTCCTCGGCTACAAGAGCACGCAAAAGGCATATTGGCTCTGGGACCCGCGCACGCAAGAAATCATCCGCAGCCGTGACGTCGAGTTCTATGAGTAGCAGAGCTCGAGCAGCAGTAGCAACGACATGAGTGTCGGGAACACTCCAAAATAGGGGAAGTGGTTCCAGATCCTTGACAATGAGAAGGAGCTGGCAGACGCGTAGGTCGATGATGCAGCGTCGGAGCGCTACAGTGCAGCAGGTGTCATAGTCAACGCGGAGGATTCCAAGGACGATGCAGCTAGGCTAAAGATCCGTTGGAAAGATCCGTCGGATGACGCATTGCGGATGCCAAAGCATGCACTCCCGGTGGAGTTTGCATTGGGCGTCGGAGAAAAATCCTCCAGACACGCCGCCTATCCGGTTGATGGTTCACTGGAGCGAGAGAGATCCTTGGGGAGCCATCCGGTTGATGATTCTCTGGAGCGGGCAGAGTCAGAAAGATCTTACCAGTGTGACAAGACACCACCAAAACTGCCGCGCTGCAGCGGGAGGTAGTGGAGAGCGCGGAAGCGTTTCGACACAGGCACCGGTCGATGGATCGGCATGACGCGGTGCATGCTGGCTGCATCAACCGAGCCGACGACTGTACAAGAGGCACTTGCACGACCCAAGTGGAAGCAGTGGGACGCAGCCAATAAGTTGGTGTTAACGTCCATTGCTGAAAACGACACGTCGGAGCTGGGTGACAGGCTGAAAGACGCCAAGGTCATCGGCTACAAGTGGGTCTTCAAGACCAAGTTCACAAAAGAGGGTGTGGTGGACAAGTACAAGGTGTGGCTAGTGTTGAAGGGGCACACACAACGCAAGGGTGAGCACTTCAATGAGATGTTCACCCCTGTCGCCAAGTTCACAAGCATCCGGGTGATCCTTGCGATGACAGCCGTGAAGGATATGGAGCTCTACCAAATGGACGTAAAGACGGCCTTCCTCAACGGCATCATTGACAAAGAAATCTTCATGGAGGTGCCAGAGGGGGTGGAGAAACCGGAGGAAAAGGTGTCCAAGATGCGAAAGTCCTTGTACGGGCTAAAACAATCGCACCGATGCTGGTACCAACAGATGGACAGCTTCATGGCCCAACTTGGCTTCAAGCGCTGTGAGGCTGATCACAGCATGTTTGTCTGGCATAGCAAGAAGATCCATCAGATCGTCGCACTCCACGTGGACTATCTGATCTTGTGCTCCTCAGTCCTGCTGAGCCTACAGTAGCTGAAAGAGTAGGTGAGTAGTAGGTTCCAGATGTCAGATATGAGGGAGCTGGAGTTCTACCTCGGGGTGACCATGACGCGGAACTGGAGTGTGCGTACGCTTGAGCTGGGGCAGGCCAAATATGTGGCCAAGGTGTTGAAGCGGTACGGCATGGAGGACTGCAAACCGGTCTGCAGTCCTGTCTCCACGACATGTGAACTGAGTGCGGCAATGGCGTTGCAAACAAAATGAAGAGCAGGAGGATATGGAAGGGGTGCCCTACCAATCGGCAGTGGGTAGCCTCATGTACGCAATGGTGGCGACTTGACCGGACCTAGCCTACATGGTGGGCCAAGTGAGCACGTATGTAGCCAATCCAGGGCCACAACATTGGTAGGCGGTCAAGCGCATCCATCGCTACCTGCAGGCAATGCGGCACGTGTGCCTGAGGTTCAACAGCAAGGGGCGGATGGATCCCTTGTGTCTGGTCTGCTACACAAATGAAGACTATGCTAAGGATGTAGACAAGCAGAATTCCACATCCGGCCACGTGTTCTTCCTCGCAGGTGTAGCGGTTTTGTGGTGTAGCAGGAAGGAGGTTTGCGTCGCCACCTCCACAGCGAAAGCAAAGCACATCGTGCTGGCCGAGGCGGTCAAGGAGGCGGTGTGGCTTCGCAAGTTGCTGGGGGAGCTGGGCGTGCCGCAACAAGAGCCTACAGTGGTGCAAGAGGACAACATCGGCTCCATCTCGCTGACCAACAACCCAATGCAACACAAGAGGATGAAGCACATTGACGTGCGTTATCACTACGCACAGGACATGGTCAAAAAGGGGGAGGTGGTGCTGAAGCATTGCAGCACGCACAACATGCTTGCGGATTGCTTGACCAAAGCGCAACCCGCGGACTGGCAGGCGATGAGCGTGGCCGGGCTTGGGATGACCAGCTATGATGGGCTGGAGGGCGTAGCGGAAGATGAGTGAGAGCAAGCTGGAGCAACGGGCATGGCAGGTGCAAAGGGGAGAATGTTGAAAAGTTGCCCCTCCACTTGCCCAAGTGCGGCATCGGGAGGCGTCGACAAGTCGCCAAAAAGAGGGAAATCTGCGCCAGTGGCTCTAGTGGCTTGAGGAGTGCTCGGATCCTAAAATGGAGGATTGCCCCTTTAACTTGACAAGGTTTTGAATCCCGTGGATGTTGTTTCACCGGAATCAAACAAGTATCAAGGGAGATATGGTCTTCCAAAGTTGGGGTGTGCACGGCGGCTCTGAGAGCCGGTTGCGACTCGACTTCTGGTGGATGATCAACCGGACCGAGTCACAAAAGTACCATTTGGAGAATTTGCTCCAGAAAGTCTGCCGAGGTGTCAGGTGGATAATCCACCAGATCCTGTTGTGCAGTTTGTTTCCGAGGGACTTCGCCAAAATCCTGGCTCGGCGTCCAAAACTCAGTAGTACGTTTTGTTACTCGGGGACTTGGTCAAAATTCTGAGTGGAGGTGCACGAACAGGTTTCAAACCTCATCACACCCCATCACCAAACTCAACCCAAAAGTGAGGGAGGTGCATCAAAACAGTGCAGGGGGGCCCTACACCACGTGCAATGGGATCTACGCCTTGGGAAAGGCGCTTCGCACGTGAAAGAAGGCACCACGGCGTGTACGCACCATGGAGGCGTTCGGCATTTCTGTGGTGGGTGAGATCTGTGTTTGGGCAAGTGTAAATTGGGCTACGCTTGGCCAAATCACGTGCGGTTTGGTGCAACAGAAAGCTCATGACTAGCCCTACAAATGTTCTGATCAGTTATACATGAAAAAACTAACGCAAAATGACGTTATTCCCTTCTTCAAACTGACTGTCTTTAAACTCCTGCTCCCATAGCATGAGACAACCTGAAAGCTCACGCTCAGCCTCAGATTTGCCCAAAACAGAAGACGTAAACCACCAAGAGACAATCAGACAAACATCGGGACTGTATCTCGCAGATTTCCCGACACTCTCTAGCATTCTATCAATGGCCACCGACCACGTCCCCCATTTTGTGACTTCCTTATGGATGGGGGAGTCTAGGCCTGTAGATGGGTCCGTCTGGACTTCCTCACCTATGGTCTGGTCTCCGGTCGATGACGACCCTGGTCATCATGGTATCTGGCACGGTAGCCTGGTCAGTATCCACAGGCGCTTCAGAGCATGTGCCTCCCTCAGCCCCATTGGAACCCCTGGTATCCGTGCCCATGCCATTCTCTAGGAGCACACATTTTCCCATGCATGTGTCGGTCCGCACTAGTACACCTTGTCCTCTTCTTGCGTTCGTCCCTATACCTACACCTGCACATAGCGTTGCGTTGGTCTCTCTTATCTCACCTGTGTCTATCCCTATCGTCTTAACCACGCCAATCTAGGCATCATCTACATCCCTACCCTCTTCTCCCAAGCCAACGACCTCTTTTGATATGCATCCACCGCTTGCCCTCCAGCCGGAGATGAGCACCTTGGACTTGGGTGACTCCATGAGCCCGGAGGTCACCTTCAATCACTGGCCTATAGGACTGTGCAAGCAACTGAATCAACCCCAAGAAACCCTACCTGTAGTGTTGAGAGAGAAGACTCTGGCACGAAGGGCCCCCTTGGTCTTAGTGTCCAAGTGGACTACATTGAGGTGCACCCATCGTGGCCTATCGGCCAACAGTATCTCGTGAGTCCTCGTTCACCTGCAATGTCGTAACTGACCTTGTCGTAGTCAAATCCATTCCTATGGTGTGTGTCGTAGCCACTTGGATCTCTCCCTTGACAGCATGATTGAGGCACGTTGATGGAGGCGCTCTTAACTGAGGATGCAGAATAGTTGTGCGTTGTTTGTGAGGATGAGCTTAGATTCATGCAAGAGCATGGTGTCTACGAGCTTGTTGAACTTTCACCTGGGTGGAAGGTCATAGATGCCAAGTGGATCTTCCGTAAGAAGGTGAAGCTCATGGCTCAATGGACGGCTACAAGGCTAGCTTGATGGCCAAGGGATTCTCAGTGGTTGAGGGTGTTCATTTTTTAGATACACTTGCATCTGTTGGCCGTATGGATGTCAACAACATTTTTCTTTGTCATGATTGTCCCTGGTTTTCGATGGAGGGCCCCTCCATCGACATTGGGACATCGATAAGCATCGATGTCCCATCGATGCCGATGGGAACCCAGCGTGCACTCCAGTCTGACCAAGAGACCCAGCGGCCCCTCAGACACAAGTGGACCCCTCAATTATTGGAAATTCCGAACGACGACGAGTTCGACTCTCGGCCATTTTTTTGGAAAACATTTTTTTCTTCCATATCTTTGTACAACTGTGTGGTTCTCAACGTGTGTACTTGCCATGTGGCATAGTAGGCCTGAATCAGCCTATTGGGCATGCCATGTGGCATCTCCACATGACAAAGCACATCAACATCCATGTTGTCCATTTGCTAGGAGATATGCTACGTCGCAATCAATACCATGCATTTTTCCAACCTGGCAACACGTCAACATTATTCTGCTACCATGGCTACATGCATTACCTCGTGACACTTCAATATCTTCCTCCTAGGATATCGTAGCCCTGGGATGCCCTGCAGGATCGACGGTTTCGATCCATTCGATCAAAACCGTCGATCTAAGGGTCGTGTCAAACTGACCCCCTTGTCGATTCGACCTGACCTCCGTCGCCGTCGCGACGACGGTCGGTTCGAATGGAGAGTGCAACAGAGAGGAGGCAGTCACACGCCTCCTCTCTCTTTGATGTCGGCCTCAACAATTAGCCGTCGCCGGCCAACTTTTGAGGCCGTCCAGCATGGGCTCTCAAGCAGGGAGCTCCGCCAATGTCTCTGTAGCATCAAGCCAGTTCGATGGGGCCAGTTGGAACCCACCAAAGAAGAAACCGCTCAGTGATGATTTCCTCACCAAAGAGCTCAGCAAGCACACTGAGTCGTGTCCCACAGAAGCCAAGAATCCAGGCTGGCGTTGCAGCTCATGTGGGAAGGAAGGCAGTGGGACATGTGATTGCATCCGCGGTCACTTTGCAGGCAACAACCCCAAGATCGGCAAGTGCCCGCATCCCCCGTCCCTGTGCCGAGATGTCCTCGGTTTGGAGCACTGCCCGCCCCCTGCTGGCTGGAAGCTGGTCAACGTCAGTTTGTACAAGGGAGAGGGGAAGGAGTGGTGCACAAAGGACAAGGTGGTGCAGTGGATCAAACTCTGGGAGAAGCAACAGCAGGCGGAGCGGGCAGCACTGGGTGGCTTGACTCTGGAGCCAGACAGTGNAACCATGGTACAGCACTCCGACCGGTCAAACAATGATTGCTGCCAGCTTAGCATTGTCAATCTGATGGCCATTGCTGCCCAACCCATCTCTTTTTGCCGTGAGGCCGTGCTCATGGAAGTTGTGAATAATGCGAAGAAGACCACCGCTGCTTTTTGGTTGCCTGCTAGGTCCACCGTAGTGGATGTCCTGCTTCCAAAATTCGACAAGGAACTCGAGGAGCTGGATGCTCCTCTGAAGCAAAGTTGGAGCACATACGGCTGCAGTCTAGTTGTGGATGAGTGGTCTGACCGTCAGGTCAGACCGATCCATAATGCTATGGCTGTCAACGCCATGTGTTCTGTCCACCTCTTTTTCCGCGATGCAAGTGGACTGACCGGAGACGTAGACCATGTTGCAAGCATGATTGAGGCTGCAATTGGCATTGTTGGGGAGGACAAGGTAGTTTCTGTCATCTGCAAAAATGCTTCTGTGAACAAGAAAGCTTTTTCTGATCTGAGGGTGAAGTTTCCTTGACTGTTTTTCCAGGGATGTTGTGCTCACAACATCGACCTAATCATGAAGGATGTGGGAAAGTCTTCTTGGGGGTCAAGTGTGATTGGGCGGTGTGAGAAGATTGTGGCCTTTTTCAGGAACAATGCTATGCCCCGGACGTGGCTGGCGGAGAGGACGGGAGGGAATGTGTTGAAAGTGCGCTATGACAACCACTTTGCCTTGGTCTTCTCCATGGTGGACAGACTGCTGGAGCCGCGGGATGAGCTCGAGACATTCGTTGGCTTGGATGTTTAGAAGACGATTGGTTCTCACAGGGATGCTTCATTTCGGTCAAGGAAGCAGGAGATGAGACGTTTCATTAGGAGAAGGGCCTTCTGGCTGCAGGTGCGTCAATTTATGGAGCTACTGCTGAGTCAGCAACCCTGAGTGCGAACGTGTATTTTCCACCTGAACATTTGATGAAGGAAATAGGGGCTTTCCAGAAGGCACAGACGATGGTAGTGAATGACGATGGTGGTGAGTGACCCTATGGTCACTCCGCGGAGGAATGTAAAGGCGATCGCTGCAGTTGCCAAGGTACAGTGTGGTACAATGTCTGCGGTGGAGTGGCATGTCAATTACATGTGCCACCTACCTGTGCTGAGGGATGTTGCACTGAAGGTGTTGTCATAGCCATGCTCATCATCTGAATGCGAACGTGTCTTTTCCATGCTCATCCACACAGCCAGGCGCAACAGGCTAAAAGTGGAGACATTGGAGCTACTGGTACGGTGCAACGTGCGACTGCGGAAGCAGTATGGGCGCATTGGGAGAAAGGCAGCAGGGGGGCTTGCGGCACCAGCAGCAGCATAAGCAAAATAAGCAGCAGAGGCAGATGAAGGAGAGGCAAATGGAAGTGAGGATGATGGTGACATCATGGAAGAAGAGGGGGTTCTTAGTGAGCCGGAGGAAGACATGGAGAGTGATGACGAGGAGGGCGAAGATGAGGAGAAAGAGAAAGCAGAGGTAGAAGATGATGTTGTGGAAGTGATGGCAT
The DNA here is from genome assembly GCA_023375785.1 of Penium margaritaceum. Classification (NCBI taxonomy): domain Eukaryota; kingdom Viridiplantae; phylum Streptophyta; class Zygnematophyceae; order Desmidiales; family Peniaceae; genus Penium; species Penium margaritaceum. The sequence continues at coordinate 22,323 of SZWC01025864.1, forward strand.
CCGTTTGTGTCATGAATGACATGCCAGGACTTCCACATGTACGGCATGTCCGTGTCCATGAACAAGAGAATCCAGCAACCAGGAATGCTCCTGGGGAACAGGGGATGGGTAATGAGGAGGACTTCGGTGAGGGAGAGGAGAACCTGGATGAGGGTGCTAAAAGAGAGCAAGGTGAGGGAGGAGAGAAGGAGGCTAATGCAGCAGACAAGGGAGATGAGAGAGCAAGAGAAAGGGGCGAAGGTGGACAGGAAGGAGAAGAGGGTCAGGAGAGTGATGCACCTGCCAGTGTTGCTGGTGAAACATCAGGATCAGGTGCAGATGTGATGGATGTTGTAGCATCACCAACACGCAGAGGGGAATCCACTGGAGCATCCTGGGTTGGCCCTGCCAATACTGTTGCAGGAAGAGGAAAAGCACCAACTGCAACAGCTAAAGCAACAACAGTCAAACGCTCCGAAGCAACAGCAATTGCTGTAGCAAGCAAGGCTGTAAAGCGCAAGCAGGCTACAAAGAAGTAGAAGTTGTCGCAACAACTACTAGTGCATGACATGTTCTCTACAAAATGACCATGATGTTTTCAAATTTCAAGTAATACATTGTCTTCATTCTCCCTTTCTGCACCCTTCCACTATAGTGATGGAATGTTTGGCCCTCTCTGTTGTGTCTAATGTAGTACAAGCTAAGTAGAAAATGTGAGTTATGTATGGTTATAGATAATGGTGGCTGTGCAATGCAATGCAAGCAACAACAGTTCATTAATAATGGTGCAATAACAGCTCAGTGCAATGCTATGCAAACTGTCTTAAGGTGTGTTCAGTGCANAAAGCATGGCATGCTTAAAGTGACAGAAAATAACATGATAGCATGGGAAAACAGGTCAAACACATGGGCTGAAACTGTTTTCTGTGAAAGTGCACCTGTTCTTATCTTTATTTCGGTGTTCATGACCACTGATGTCTAGGCTTTGGTGGCCATTTTAGGCTCTTACATGTGCAGTCACATCGATGTCCCTGGAGACAGGTCCATCGATGTACCGATGGGCATCGATGGGCGTCGATGTCTGATGGTCCAAGGTCAACACAGTCCTTTGTGCTACACTAAAGCAGGAGATCTACATGGTCCAACCACCTTGCTTCAAGGTCAGTGACAAGTTTTGGTTGTAATCCCTGTGTACATATGTCCGTTACGGTTGTGGCCATGAGTGTGAAGGGCATGCCAACCTGACGGATGGTGTTGCATGCTGATCCATAGGCTACACGGCTATCTAATTGTGCTTCCCCACATGGTCGCTCAGGCCTCTTGGTGGCATGCCCATACTCGGCTTCCCTCCTGGTCACTTATCTTTACAAGACCCATACGGGTCCTCACCTTCCACCCTGCTTCTTGGAATATGTCAAGATAGACCTGTTTTGTGCCTACAAATATTAGTTTGTAAGACTTGGTTTTCTGGGTTGTAACATGTGTGGCCATGCCGCTTTGTTTTGCAGAGCATAGGGTGACTTTTCCCTCAAGCATTCGAGTGAAAGAGCAAGCCTCATTCGAAGGCTCAATCGCTTGCTCAAGCATGCTCTCTAGTAGGTGGCTGAGACTAGAACTATCTTTTGTTACTTCAGCACTTGTACTTTTCCTTCCTTTTTGCACAAACTACATCTGAGCCTACCATGGCCTATGACTTATGGATTGGAGTGGTAAAATTCCCATTTCAAACTTATTGTGTCTGTGATGGTATCAAAGCTAGGCTGTAGGGCCATGGCAAAGGGGAGCTTGTGGCAAACGGAAAAGATGGCGACGGCCCGTGTGTAGACCTTGAACAGCGTCCTTGGCTCCTAGAGCCAGCAAGGACCAGAGACCCGAACTGACTCACCCTGTCTGCCGAGTGCGTAGTTGCAGAGGCCCTCAGTGAAGTCCTGAGGTGAGGTGAAGGACCGAATGACCTTCCTAAGGGGGATAGCTTCGGCACTAAAAGCGCCATCAGGGGTGTCATTCGGCCCTCCCACTAGCTAGGGACAACCCAGAAAGAGGCAGGAGAGTGCCGCCAGGCAGCCAAGGACGTCCTCTCCAAATACTATTTGCCCCTTACTTTGACCCTATCCCTTTCCCCTCCCATTCCTCTCTCCTAGTGATAGATAGCCCTGGCAACCTGAGGGCACCATTTTCATCTCCAGTAAAGCCGGAGATGAATTGCTGCCAAATTGTTCTGGAACCATCGTGGGACCCTAGAAAAGCATGGGTCGGCCCAGAATTCCAACCAACTCTGGTGCCGGCTCCGATGCTGGTGACGGCACCGGAGCAGGGGCCACTGGCGGGGCCACCTCCACCGTTGTCACCTGGGAGATTCTCAACTAAGGGTTGGTGCAGAAGGATCTGGCACCACCTCCATCAGGCATGCAAGATTTCATGTCCTGAAAAGCCATGCTCTCGTGATGGAAAGCGGAGCACGAGCGTTCAATGCTCTTGTCCGTGCTCTTCTAGTAGAGTAACAGTCCTCTATTTATCACTTCCGCTTTGGCGGTAGCGGTGAAGAGCTGGAAAATCCCCGTAGTGGAGCTGCTTGCCCTTGCAACGCCTGGAAGCACTTGAAGACACACAAAGAGGGCCAGGGAATGGTTCTTCTCATCTCCTTGCACAATCAGTTGTGTACCCTGCGCCCAAAGCGAGGAGCTCCTATCGCGGATTATTGGGATGCTGCCACGGACATTCATCGACATATCTTGGGTCTTAGTGTTGTGTGCTCTGTCTTGGAATGGTTGGATCTAGTGCTACTTCACCTAGGGGAACTAAGGAATTATGACATACACAACTTCAGAAGCCACGTGTTGCAGACACTAAGAGTGTTGAGCTGGAGCACGTCTTCACTGAACTACACCACTATGAAGACAACTTGCAAGGCGAGGTACACAGCATAGAAGCCTCAGCACCAAGCGCTAACGTTCACCAGGGCGCAGGCCCCTCCTACTCCATGCAGACAAGTGGAAGAGGCAGAGGAGTGAGAGGCACCCAAGGTGGATGAGGTCACGGTCGAGGATGGGAAGCAGAAAACTGGACCTAGAGTCATTGTTGCAAGATCGGGTACTTTTGACAAGCATGCCCAGCACTACAGCGTATCATGGAGCAATGACAACAACAGCAGCAGCAACACCATCAGTAGCATCAACATTAGCAGTAGTTTTGCCAGGTGACAAAGCATCAGAATCTTCAGCCGACTCCAAGTCATCGGCTTCATCCTCAGACCTGGACAGCACAGCCGCTGGTTGGGTGGTGTGTCACTGCCCATCGGGGTGGTCACATTTGTTCCACCAGAGCTGTCATCACCAATGAACCCATCAGCCCCACTTCAGCTCTATCACCCTTTCCAGGATATGTCTATGTGCCACCGACTCTTTTGTGAGTCCCAGCATAGGCTCAACGCGCATATTCGGAGGTGACCAAGATACAGCAGCCAATTGTGCCACCACTGGCGGCAAGATGAAGCACGCCCATGGAGCTGAACACCCTTGAGCCCACTTCAATGCCACAACAGTCAGGTTAGCGGTAAGGCTGCACACATGTTACCACCACACACTAGTTGCTGCTGTATGAGTGGTTGTTTGATGTAGGAACATGACATCACATGTCACCAGATCTTCGGTTTTTGTTACTCGGAATGTGCCGCATGACATGGGGGGTGTGCGCACAAGGTCAAGGGAAGTGCTAATTTTCTAGGGTGTGAGGACTGTTGCATTACAAGCTCCCGGTGGGGTGCTTTTGATGACAAGTGTCTTGTATGTGCCGTGGCTATACATGAATCTACTCTATGGGGGCAATTGAACCGCCAGATTAATGTTTCCGCGCTCACGCAAAAACAATGTTTCATGCTCTTTGATATGATTGGCATGTTTTTGGCTGATGGACCACTCCATACTGACATGCTATACAAATTGACCCCCTTTCCGTTCATCCAGAACAACTCAAACAGACCTCTAGTGTACATCATGACAGATATAGAGTCACAGCACATAGAGCTCTTTCATCGCCGCCTAGTTCACCGCAACACCGACATGGGCGTAGAGCTTCTTAAACATGCCCCCTCACATGGACTGTTTCCCGCTTACTGTCCTCGTGGTCTTAAGGCTGA
>SZWC01025865.1:11865-33851 GCA_023375785.1 Penium margaritaceum
TCGTCCATGTTCCCACAGTCTTCGGGTTCCCGTACCCACGACGGAGCAGCGACATACATGACAGAGTCAGATGATGGTCTTTACTCTATCATCGAGCAGGTGGTAGCGACCAGCGTTCCCGGCGAGACAGTGCGTGAGCGCCAACTGCTCTTGTTGGTCACCTTGACGGACATTGTTGAGCCGGAGCCCTATACACCTGTGTCCATTACGGCGGCAGTCGGGGACACCGGAGTAGATCCATACATGTAGATGGAGTCACCTCGTCAGCAGGAGCTGAGTTATGCCCCCTCGGTTTCACCTCTTGGTGACCCTACTGATCACATCGACGCCGAGAGTGGCAGTACCTACACGGACAACGTTTCCACATGCTCTACGGACTCTGACGACTCCTCCTTCTCCTTCTCTCTCGGCATGCGACTGCTCACTCCTCGCATGACAGACACGAGCTGTGATGTGGATGCGACACCTGCAGCTGTATCCGATGTTCCAGCGTCTCAGCACATTTCGACCTTGGTTGACCCCCAGGAGGATGCAACGGCACCAGTTCCATCGTCTTCAGCAGCAGAGATGCAGATGGCGCTGTAGTTACGAGTTGTGCAGTCTGCATGTGTAGCATCCAGTGAGGCAGAGTTTATCCTACACCAGGTCGACATGGGCCACCTCGACATGTCCGAGGCAGATTATGCTGACTTGTAGGAGCGCGTAGTCATGCTACAGCGGGAGATGATGGCAGCGCGTGAGCGATTCTCACAGGAGAGTTGCATCAGTGCTATCGGTAGGAGCCTTCCGCCAGCAGCATCTGGCACACCTATACCCCGGGAGGATCTTGTACGAGCTCCGAGTATGACGTCTGTTGGGGACACTATTATAGGAGAGGTGAGCGTGCCTTCGGCTTCCGCCATCCTCACTCCTGTCGACCCCATCATCGCTCCTCCTTCTTCTACTACTGCCGTCACGCACCTTCATCCACCCGACTCACCTGCTCCATTGTCATCTTCATCCACGAGTGGTAATCTGGTTCTTCGCTCCAGCTCTCCTCTTCTGGCAGTACACCCTTGTGTCTCAGGGTATGCTATCCCGTGTCGGAGGCCAGCTCCGCCACTTCATCCACGCACGCGTGTTGCTCGCCCATTCCCGTTCCTCCGGCGTACACAGATGCATTGTGGCAGTGCGGAGGCAGGAGAGACTGTGAGTTGGGACCCTTGGCAGTCACGCGAGGACTGGTATACCCCAGGTGATGCAGATTGACGTGAGGCGTTGTAGCCGGAGACACCACTTCGTCTTTGAGGGAGGGAGTCGATTCGCAGGTGACAGGGGGAGCAATCTCTACATGATGGATACACGACATGACTCATCGTCCAGGATCTGTTCAGCTATGACATCAGCATCTCCATTGAGGACATCGCTGCCAGGTTCATCTGCCCAGGGGGATTGTTGTGTAGACCTCGACCTGACGCGACGCCATGGGAGATGCATGGCGAGGTCCATGCTCTGTTGTGAGCATCTACAGCATTCCGCATGTGGCTCATGGTACGTACCTGCACAGCCGCATATAGATGGTAGCACACTGTTGGTCGAGACCCGGACACTTGGTGCATTATACCAGTGTCACGAGGAGACCATGTGATCGTGTGTCTTAGTGTGTGGCTATACTGTGTGTGGCATGTGCATGCGAGCTGTTGGTCGAGACCCGGACACGTGCGTTGCACCCGTGTTACGAGGAGATCCTCCCTTGATCCTGTGTTTGGATGATGATACTATTGTGTTGGATTGCTCGTAGCGGTCGAGACCTGGGCCCTGGTACCGCCAGTGTCACGAGGAGACCATCTTGTCCTCTGACATGTGTATGACATGTGTATGTGCATTACACTGGTTTGTGTGCGTGTGCATCACTCCTCTCATGGTCGAGACCCAGACACTTGGTGGGCTGTGCCAGTGTCCAGGGAGACCCTAGATGGATAGTAGATGAGTTGGTGTGTGTGTGTGTCTGTGTGAGTTGACTCATGCATGTTATGTCTTGCCACACGTTGTTGTTCCATGCCTTCGCTCCTTCGTTCTGGCGTGGACGGCTATGTCAGCCAGGGGGAGTGTTGGTTTGTGTGGCTTCCACCCGTCACGACCGACACTGCTAGTTTACCGATATACCCACATTCGGGGTATATGGCAGAGGAGGGCGTGACGACACGACGGGCCTCTGGACTGCACCGAGACTTCTCCANTTGTTCCATGCCTTCGCTCCTTCGTTCTGGCGTGGACGGCTATGTCAGCCAGGGGGAGTGTTGGTTTGTGTGGCTTCCACCCGTCACGACCGACACTGCTAGTTTACCGATATACCCACATTCGGGGTATATGGCAGAGGAGGGCGTGACGACACGACGGGCCTCTGGACTGCACCGAGACTTCTCCAACATCTACGACAGCGCTGGCGAGACGTGGTCGATGCGTTCCGGCAGCCATGTGGGCTTGTTGGGAGCTAGGAGAGTTTTCTCGGTGGGTTGAGACCCGCGCACCCGGTGGACTATACCGGTGCGACGAGGAGACCCGATGGCTGTTGTGGGGTTTCCGATGTTCGGAAAGCCATGTGTGATGTCTGGACGCTGATTCTGAGATTTTCTGACACTGTTCCTATTTTCTCGGTGGTCGAGACCCGGGTACTCGGAGAGCTGTTCCGGTGCCTCGAGGAGACCATCGTTATTGTTATCGTGGTGTACGCAGTGTGTTCTCCCCGCTGACCCGTTTGGGCTCAGCGGGGGTGACGGGGCCCGGTGCGGCTAGCTGCCGGTGCCCCTACTTAAGCCCGCTAGGGGCTCGTTTGTACTCTCCTTGTTCTTTACATTCAGCGTTCCAGATTTAGCCAAATTTTTGCCGTCTTGCATCGCACTCACACACAGAGCTCATGTTCGTTTTTGCATGGGCCTGCATGCCCTAAAATTATTCTGAGGTGGCAGAACTCAGGGGGCAGAACTCAGGATGAAAAGCAACTCTCAACCATGAACGCCATGTCGGGGTCAGACTCCACGCCATGTGCTGTCTTCGTATCATTTGAATCTGCGTGAGCTGACGCTCGGGCAGCACGGCCCGACGCGAGTGCGAATCCTGTCGCTACGGTCACATGAGGCAATGCGCGGTGACCACAGCTTACTCTGCACACACATGTGCAGATTAAGTGATAATGGCCTTACCTGGGGAAGCGTCAGTCGTGCCCGTACTGACTAAAGTCCCTGACGTCTTCAAGCTTCTGTTAAACCCAGGAGTGCCCGGGGGCACATATGTGGCTGTTACTTGACTCTCAATGATTCTGTGTTGCGTTCAATGGTAGGGCTCGTACATTCTCACTACCGTACCCTCTAATATGTTTCTCTTGCCTAGGGTGCTCTCGGAGAACTGCATGTTTCCCGGGTGCTTTTCCTTGGGGGGCCACCGTGTCGGTTTCAGCCGAGCACTAGTGAGTAGCTGCCCTTGGAATATTCCGAGTGGTTGGGCTCGGCCCCCAAGTGGCGGTTCTTGCCCACCTGAGCGTGATGCCCGGTGTGCGTGCGTGCCGATAGGTTCTTAGCTCGCTCGCTCCCCCCACATACGTTGTTTTGGTTACTTGCAAGTTTTTTCTAAGGCAAGGATTAGCCGCTTCCATGGCGTGTTTCAGGCTTTGTTTCTCTTGCCCGCCTCGCCTCACTAAACACGTTTAAGAAACTACCCAGTAACTACTGGTATCAGAGGAGCAGGGGTAGCCCCCTGAGACACATCCATCCCGGACCTGTAAGTGAGGCGCCGAGGACTTCTCGTCAACCCACGCGATGCTCTAAGTGTCGCACCTTCTCAGCGGGCCCGCCGTCTCTTCGGTACGTCCCATCCCTCCATCGTTGTGTGGTGCTCTTGCCACCGTTGCAACTGCCCAGGCTCGCCTCGTGCACACAAGTCTATCCCGACCATAGTCTCCACTGTCGCAGTGTGTGCTCCCACCTCTTTTTGGGCCTTGGGGCTCCACTGTCTGTCCACTGGCGAGTGACGCGTGCCCCTCTCGTGGCATGACCCTGCGGCCCGTGTACCGCTCCGCACTCACTTGAACTCAGTAGTCTTGCAGCAGCCGTCGATCACAACAGCAACTACATCGCCGGTGCTCGAGTTGCCGCATCTCTACGATGGCTGCATCTCAACGGTAGTCTCAACAACAGGCCCAACTCTATTGACCCCTCGGCACGGCCCTTCTTAAAGGGCACAGGTACAGTTCCCTTGTCCGAGGACCTCGATGTGAGCGTCAATCTTCGTCACCCTCCACCCTGCCTGTTTCTCTTTCCTACCCAGCTCTCCCAGCAGCAATCTGTGTCCCGGCACCGCATGTAGTCTCTCTCCGCTGCATCACACTGCTCTGGCACAGCCGAGCCTCGTCTCTAGGAGCGGTGCTCTTTGGCGTCTCTCTTGGTTGCGCTAGCAGCCCTAACCCTCTCTCACGCTGGCACCCACTGATGACGATGACACCCGGCTGTGGGTGCGTATGTTGGACCATTCCTATAGGCAAGAGGACACTGACGCAGCCGGTGAGCGCGAGTGAGAGGAGATCGATCGGCAAGTGTACACGCCAGACGATCTTCCACTGTTACCACCACTATCACCAAGAATGCACCCTCCTCGCATCTCTCAGCCAATCGACCCTGCGGCTGCTCCTACTTCTATCCAGTCTCCTATAGCAACAGGATCCACAGAGACATCGACGGCACCTGAGGTGCCCGGGGTGATCCTTGTTCTTCCCATCCATACCGATTCCATTGGACTAGCAGGTGCCATCCTTGACACGGCTGCTGGTGCTGCAGCCACTTTTGCCGCTATGGCCAGAGCCTGCCGTGTTTCGACGCAAACGACTCTTGGCCGTGTAACTGAGGCCTACGCACGTACGGCAGCCTCTTTCACCTTACTTGTAGCTGCTGCTACAAACATTGCCACACAGATCATAGCAGCAGTAGCCTTTATCGAAGCAGCAGTAACCTCTATCGCCACAACAGCCTCTACTACAGCAGACGCCACATCCTGTGCTGTTGGATCCATTTGCGCATCCACCACCGCAGCAGTGCTGACTCCTACTAGCGCTCCCCGCGACAACACACCACACATCACCACCGGTGTTCTTGTGGCATCAACTTTAGCTGCAGTTGCCACTGCCAAGGCTATGGGGATTCTGTGCCTCACCGTGGCAGTCGCAGGGTTGGTGGCGGTCCTGTTCTCCTCGGCTGTAGCTGTGGTCCCGCCACTCTTCACTCTTCTTCCGCGCCACTAGCTCGGTGAGCGTTGCATTGCATCCCATGGTGTATCATTACACTCTCTCACACTTCCCCACACCCCTCCTTCTGTCTACGTTCGTGATTGCATCTCTCATCATGCTTGGGCCGGAGGAGACTATAGAGGCCCTGTAGGCTGCTCTTAGTGAGGCACAAGCAGAGCATCGCAAAGCTGAAGATGAGCTTCATCAAGGACGGGAAGCACAGCACGAGCTAGCGGCCATAGTGGCCACATTCTTCTTCGCACTATTCCGGGCCTTGCTGCAGTCCTCCCCTCTGCTGAGTCAGGCTCAGCTCATTCATGAGCTCCTCTCGGTGGTGGGGTTGCCAACTTCTCATCACCCGCTCTCTCAATAGCAGCCTTCACCTGTGCTCTTCTCCCAGCTCGACAGAAAGACTTCGAGACGCCACCACCACAGTTTACATCCAAACTCACCTTCACATCCTGGGAAATGCGCTTCAGTGCATGGGTGCAAGGTGAGCTACTCTGGGAGCATTACTCCCTTGCCAAGCCCCCGTTTGTGCCTCAGTCCACAGAGGCTGCTCGCGCAGTCCGGGCACTCATCAACGCAGGACCCAAGAATCTCCTTGATGAAATTGGTCCGTACAATGTAGACCCTTCCCGCGGCATTCCTGCTGACCCGATCGACGCCTATGCTCTCATCCACCGCCGCAAAACAGTGACTGGGCATGCTTCCCAGAGTGCCCTCACTTTCCAATTCAACACCTTGCAGATGTGGACGGACGAGAAGGTAGACATATATTGGGCGCGTAGTCTGCGCCTACTACGAGATGTTGGAAGGGAAGCTCCTGGTCCCCTCTCTGCCTGCCTCTCCATCGTTGTTGGCCTCATTCCTGAGCTTTCTGACCTATATCTCCACGTCTCTTAGGAAGAGCTTGAGCGCCTTCCTTCAGTGCCTGTGCCTGCTGATTCACCACCTGGCATCGGCCCCCTCTTTGATTTCACTTCCTCGTGTCTCACCGACTGGTGGAACGCTTNTGGGCGCGTAGTCTGCGCCTACTACGAGATGTTGGAAGGGAAGCTCCTGGTCCCCTCTCTGCCTGCCTCTCCATCGTTGTTGGCCTCATTCCTGAGCTTTCTGACCTATATCTCCACGTCTCTTAGGAAGAGCTTGAGCGCCTTCCTTCAGTGCCTGTGCCTGCTGATTCACCACCTGGCATCGGCCCCCTCTTTGATTTCACTTCCTCGTGTCTCACCGATTGGTGGAACGCTTCGCAGAACAAGCGCATGCATCGTGTTGTGCTCGCCGCAGTCATTACCGCCACTCCCTCCTCCTTTGCCGCAATGACTTCCACTTCCTCCTCTTCTCAGACTGTAACGCACCCCACTCAGGCTGCTTCTCAAGGGGGTAGTGGTGGTTCCGGTTGTGGTGGTGGTCGTGGGGGCAAGGGGCGTGGGAGTGGTCGTGTTGGCAAGAACACGGCCGCGACTGCTGCCGACGTCACCCGATGGAACTGTGGTGCCACTAGCCAAATGGAAATGCGCCCAAATTCCTGGCCCCCCACGACGATGCACGTCTTGCATCCTCTATGCGTGCTCAATGGGCCCGCACGGGTGTCACCGCCTCCTACGCTTTTGCTGCCGTGACGGTAGCGTCTTCCTCATCTTCTTCCTGTGCCTCCGCCCTCTCCACCGCGCTTGCTCCTCTCCAACCGACACCATGTGTGCCCAACCCCTAAGGCTGGATTCCTCTACCATCTGGCCCTCCCTACTATGGCCCCCTGGCTTCTCACTACTCTGTGCCTCACTGGATTCGTGACGATGGGTACTTCTCTGACCGGTCGTTAGATCGCTCCTCGGAGCGCTCCACTGATCGTCATGATGAGAAGCGCACACTTGAGCGTCGGCTAGTGGAGTTGCTTCACCTTTGCTCTCAGGGAGGTAAGAGTGTGAGTGGCCAGTCATGTGTGTCTTTCTGTGAGTATGAGGTCACTCTCCGTGGTGCTTCCTCTGATGGTGTTAAGGGGGACTTGCCTGATGATCGTGCTTGGATTGAGGACTGGCAGTCTCATACGTTCCCCACTCGTCTTGGTGGTTCGTTCTCCCTCTCTACCCGTGGCATCGTTGCTGTCTTTCTTGTCCTCCCGTCCACTCGTGCGTCTCCTGGTCTCTGGATCATTGACTACGAGACCACCCATCACATGACTTCCTGTCGTTCCTCCTTTGTGTCCCTAGGACCGGTTTAGTCCGTTCGTTCTATGCCCACTGGCTCCGGCCAGCTTCTTCCTGTTCAAGGTGTTGGTGTCGTTCATTTTGTTGGTCCTGGTGGCACTGTCTACTTACCCGACGTGGTGTACGTGCCTGACCTTGAAATCAGTCTTCTCTCCGTGACCACCCTTGACGACCAGGGCATGGACTTCTCGTCCAGATGTGGCCTTGCCTCCATCCCTCTTCATTCGTTTGGTCGTGTTGTTCTTCGTGGTGTGCGCTGTGACCGTCTGTTTTGTATCCCGCTCATGTTGCCCTCATCTCCCGCTCCTTCTGCTCTTGTTCATGTTGCTCCATCGTTGTCTGCTGAGCATGCTGGTCTCTTGAATCGTCGCCTCTGTCACATTCACACTGCCGCCATCCAGCGCCTCTTTTGCCTTCGGCCCGCCCACGGCCTTGACCTTGCCACTTTTGCTCCTCCCTGCATGTTCTCCTGTCTTGACTCTCCCAGCGGCAAAATGCACCGTTCCCCATTCTCCACAGTTGAAGCCACTACCTCATACCCTCTTGATCTCGTCCATGCTAACGTCATGGGTCCCTTGCCCCAGGACTTCCTTGGTGGTCTTGGCCATTACGTCCTGTGTCTGACTGATGACTACTCTCCCTACCACTGGGTCTTTGCCCTTCGCCACAAAAGTGATGTCACTGATGTACTTGAGTCCATGATTTTGTAGGCTGAACGTGCTTGTCTGCGGCCCTTGCGAGTGTTTCAAAACAACCGTGGTGGTGAGTTCTTTGCACCCACCTCCCGCTTTCTTGAGTCGCGTGGTGTTTGGCTTGAATCCTCTGGCCCTACACCCCATAACAGAATGGTGTGCCCGAGCGTTGGAACCGCACCCTGGCTGATGATGTTCACTCCTTGCTCTTTGCCTCTTGGCATTCTCCTCTCTTTCCGTTTGAAGTCATGTCCTACATGACTTGGGTATGGAATCATGTCCCTCATGGCCCCCTTCCCCACTGTCACCCCCTTTGAACGCTGTACGGGCCAGCGTGCTGACCTCTGCCTTGCACGTGTCTAGGGATGTCTTGCCTCCGTGTGAGTCCCGTCGGACCAACGGGATGGTAAACTGTCTCCCCGTGGTCGTCTGTGTATCTTCCTTGGTGTCTCCCCATTCTCCATATTCAGAAGGTTTTGGGATCCCTCCCGCTGTCGTGTGGTTGAGTCTCGTGACGCGCTCTTCTTTGAACACTTGTTTGAGCACGACACTCCTTACTTCGGCATGTCCCTCACTCCATCCTCTCGGGGTGGGGGTGATTCTATGCCCTCTGGGCCTCCTATTCTCCCCTCTAGGCGTCCCTCAACACCACCTCTCACTGCGGTGGAGGAGACGAGTTCTCCCTTGAACTCCTCTCCCTCGATCTCCACTGCTCCTTTGGACTCGCCGTCCCCCATACTGTCCCCTCTCTCCTCTGACGTAGTCTCTTCTGAGCCCTTTGCTCCATCACCCTCTACCTCCTCCTCTACCCTTAAACCTGGCACCACGTCGACACCTCCTCCCGTCCTCTCAGAGCCACATCATCCCGCTGACTCTCCTACCCATTCCACGCAGTCTCGTCCATCTGTTCCCTCTTCTACAACACCTGTCCCGTCGATCCGACCAGTCTCACGTTACACTCGAGGTGGACGTCTCCGTGCACTACCATCTCAGTCTCACCCTGTGGCCTCTGGCGACCCTGGTCTTCGTGCTCTTGGTCTTCCTACCTCTGCACTGATTGCAGCGGCCTCTGTCATGCACCCCAGCACAACACTTGGCTATTCCCTCATTGAGCAAGAGTTTCACTCAACTCCATCCTCGTATGTAGCTGGGTATGGTGCCTCGTGCTTCGCCACTGCTGGTTTCTCTCCCCTTCCTCTTGAACCATTGACTGTGCAGGCAGCCTCCATGGCCTCCGACTCTCCCTTGTGGGAGCAGGCCATGAAGGTCGAGCTCGACACACTGTCAGAGCACGCTTTGTAGGAGCTCGTTGACCTTCCACCAAGTCGAAATGTAGTTGCCGCCAAGTGGGTGTACCGTTGCAAGCTAAATCCCGACAACACATTTGAATGGTACAAGGCTCACCTCACTGCAAAAGGATTCTCTCAGATCCCTGGTGTTGACAGTGACGAGACCTTTGCCCTAGTCGGCTGGTACACCACAGCCAGGGTTCTTGTTAGCCTTGTCAGTCAACATGATTAGGAGCTTGAGCAAATGGATGTCAACAATGTCTTCCTTCATGGCAGTCTAGATGAGGAGACCTATATGGAGAAGCTGCCTTGCTTCTCAAATGGAACATACAGAGTGTGGCGTTTGCGAAAGGCTCTCTATGGCCTGAAACAATCATTGCGCTGTTGGAACCAAGAGATCACAGCCACCCTCGAAAAAGGGGGATATAGAAGGAGCGCTGTGGATCCAGCGTCGTTCCTTAGTGCACCCACCAGGCCACTTGTCGCCATTCTTGTCTACGTGGACGATCTCCTTATTGCCTCTCCTAACGCCACATCTGTTGCGGCTGCAAAAGCCTTGCTTCGGTCCGCATACAAGATGAAGGATCTTGGACGAGCTCGTGTCTTTCTGGGCATGGAGTTGGAGCGTAACCGTGGATGTCGCACCTTGCACGTTCACCAGGCCGCATATGTGCGCAGCCTGGGGGAGCGCTTCACCCCACTCCTCACATCAATCCCCATGGCATCCACTCCTATGACACCTGCTGGCCAGTCCCTGCTGAAATCCTTGGGGCTGTCAAAGCTGGGGGAGACAATCGATGTGACCGACTACCTCCATGTCATTGGTTCCTTGATGTACATTGTCACCACCATGCGCGCTGATGTGGCGTTTGCTGTGAACTTCTTGTTCCAGTTCTCTCAGTGCTCTCGCGAGCCTCATCTTGAGGCATCATTGCGAGTCGTGCGATAGGCCATGTCCACCCCTCGTGTTGAACTGTATTTCCGTGCACAACCCTCGGTCATGGTGGACGGCTTCACTGACAGTGAGTGGGCACATGACTCTGACGCACGCACCCGAACATTATACGTCTTCCTGGTTGGTAGCACTTCAGTCTCCTAGAAAAGTGGAAAACAAGGGTGTGTTCCTCGTAGCACCGCTGAGGCTGAGTATGTTGCTCTTGTTGCAGGCACGTGCGAGGCTGTTTGGCTATTTCGTCTGATGTAGTAGTTGCGTATTCCTATCCGCTGCATCACTCTATGTCATCTGTTTGGTTATGTCGTTATAGCGAACTGTAAGTGAGGCTATAAAGCACTTAACCATGGATTTTATCATGTGTTTTTATCTTTTTTGGCAAACCTTCTACAAAGTTAACTGTCTTCAAGCATTCAAATACACTTGCATGTCTGTGAAGAGACATCATAAGTTAAGTTGTGTTGCATTTTCCATGAAGGTACCATGAAACTTCCAAAGGTATGCGTTTAGTATGTACACTCCATGACGAGTGTATTTTTTTGGGGTGACTAACCATAAATACTGCGACATAACAATTACCTCCCTTTTGGCCACGACATCCGAGCGCAAAAGTAGACATATACTAGTGATGACAAAGTAGACGTCCATCTGATAATCGATGTTTCGGAAGTTGTCATAGGGCTCAACGGTGTTGCGCAGGCGTTGAAGCCGTGCCAATTGACCAGATATTTGGTCATTTTCCCACGGCGTTGATGTCCGAAGATGTCTTCAATGAAGTTCTCCGTACTCTCGTCCATTTGAATACAAGGCGGAGATGCAATGTCTCTGCCATTCAAATTCTTGTTGCGGCCTTGGTAGTACTTGAGTTTGCTCATGTGGAAGACAACGTGGACCGCCATGCTGTCGAAGGAGGGCAGGGGTTTGCACTTGTTCAATCTCAAATGGTCATGACCAACAAGGTTTGTGCTTGGCGAAGTCCTCTCCTTGGAGTTTGATGTGCATCGAGGTGAATGAGACACGGTTGCTAGCGCTTAACATGTCATTGTTGCGATGTTGGTCCGTTGGTCGCTTCATAGTTTCCTGTGTCTTTGCGAGGATCTTCCCATGTCCTCACAAACTTTGATGAAACCCCATCAGTGGATGTCCACCGTAAGAATGTTTCTATGGGTTTGCATTCCTGCAAGTGTGGGGCGAATTGTGCCATAAACCACCTCGAATGGAAATGTACCTAAAGCGGTAGAAGTTGGAGCGTTGTATGCGACTTCGACAGTCAGCGGGTTTGTTGTCCAGATAGGTCGCGAACGACGAAAATCCATATGTTTTCATTGAAGAAACTTTGCTCGATGTAATACACGGCAAATGTAAAATATTATTTTTGTTTGTCAGGTGTGAAATGCTTTCTTAACATAGGCCTAAAGGTGAAAGGGAAAACACATCCAATTCACAAAACGCAGTGACGCCAAATGACAAGAAAGATCTGTGACGAAGGCAAGTGCCTATGTCGAAAACGCATGTTTCTACAATGTCATTGACATATTCTGATAGCTATTTTGTGCCGTGGCTTAAGAGAATCCATATCATGACACATTATTGCAGTCTTCAACTAACCAGACAGGCCGATGTAGGGGTAGAGAGAAGTGAAAACTTAATCGCCGGACACACATACATGATTTTGTAGGCTACGTGATCATTCGCACCATAATGGTTAAAAATCAACATCTTTAAGAAAACATGCCTGAAATAGGAGGGAAAACCGATGGAGTAGTGCTGCTGAACTGGATAATGTGCACATTCACAACATGATGCACAGAGTTTTATCAATGCATGGTTTTATAATGTTATCTTTGTATTGCACCTGTCCATATCAGTTTCACATAGGTTGCACACCTTTCCCGAATAATTCATTGGCTACTATTTGTGTAGCGGATTCGACAAAATCCTTGGTCGACTAGGCCAAAACCATAGTGCTTGAGGATCTCCGACCCTCAAGCCATCCCATCTCTCCGCCTACAGTCCTAGGTGACCCCACTCAAGCCACGTGGCTCCTTCGACCGGTCGACGTGGCACTGCCATACTACACTCCCCCCCCAGTAGGAGTGAGAGCCGCCTCGGCATCTCCAGTAACCCTGACGTGGCATTTGAGCCGTGGAGCTCTGATACCAATGTAGCGGACTCGATGGAATCCTTTGCCGACTAGGCCAAAACCGCGGTGCTTGAGGGTCTCCGACCCTCAAGCCATCTCGTCTTATCGCCCACAGTCCCGGGTGACCCCGCTTGAGCCACGTGGCTCCTTCGACCGGTCTGCGTGGTACTGCCACGCTACAATCTGATTTTCATTTAGTTGGCGTGATCTATAGCTTTGGCATTTGGTCGCCACCATTGCCATCAACAGGTCACAGATACACATATGGGAAAGTGGCGATTTGATCATCGGGGTTTCAACCTTAAGAAGAACTACTATAGAATTGGGGATGGACGACTGAAGGCGGGCGTGACTTTAGGTCAAGAGTAGGGTCGAATGAGGCACCTCCGGCAATTACATTGAATGTAGAAATTCCTATCCCATAAGACCCCTGTGTATGTGCTCTATTAACATTTCCATGTACTTAAAAGCATGATCATATTGTGGTCCAGAAAAATAGAAAGAGGTTCCTCATAAAATACAATAAGACAAACTCTTTGTTCTCAACTGAATCAAGCATATGGCGAAGACATAAGCGATATTGAAGCAAAAACAACGCATTTGCATAAACACCTTCTATGGACAAAAGAATACTGTGCTTCCCATTTAGTTTAACTGTTGTAACGAGTGAGCTCTCCAAATCTTACCCTTACTACGAGGTGGGAGGGCCAAACTAGCCCATCCACCTCGCGAGAGAAAGGGGGTGGCCTGCATCCACCCTTAGCGATTGCAAGGGATGACCGGTGGCCAGCCACCCGTTGCCTACCGGCCGACTGGCTACAAGTCAGGTGACCAGCAGGCCACCCGCCGGTGAGCCACTGGCTGCTGATCGAGCTGGTGGCTCGATCGACTGCAAAGAAGCCATGAGGGCCTCAAGGTCGAGGCTCATGGCTTTGTGCCCTTGCCCTCGCCCTCCCTCCTTGCCCTCAAGAGCAAGCAAGGATGATGGATTTGGTGAGCAAGCATAAGGGAGGGATGCAAGAGAGAAGTTGGTGTGACATCAACGATCGTGCCGTGCACACGATGATGTTACACCGAAATGTCAAAACCAAAACTCGAGTTTGTCTTGGTCGAATTGCAAGTTTTGAAACCAGAAAATCCTTGTGAGCTCACGGGTTCAAGGTAACACCCCCTTGTTTAAGAAAAGAATGAGAGGATGGAGTAAAAACATAAATGGGCTTCTGGAGACTTGAAATGTTCAAGTCTCCATGCACAGGTCGTTGATGAGGATTGGTCCCAAAGTGCCAAAGAGGGGAAAACCCCTTCAGCAAGCTTTGGACACCATTCTACGAAGTCCAACAATGACCTTAGTATGCGAGCTATAGACACGACCCCTTATAGTGTTTTCAGAGCAAGACGGCCGTCGCGATTGACCGTGCGATGGTTCTGTTGGCCATAAGAGATGTAAAACACCGTAAATGACTACAACATCAACAACAATGCCGCAGGGGGATACATGCTTAAAATTGAGCATTTTAAATTCCGTAAATTGTGTTGGTAAGCTCTTTAGGAGTTCTATTTATGTTTTCTAGCTCCTTTAAGCTTCTCCTTCTCTTGTGAGGGCTATGTGGATTTTTGTGGGATGGGATGGAATGAGGAGTCTCCACCTTAAAACCGCCAATTTCCCTCCTCATCTCAAGGCTCTTCCCTCCCCCCCGTCAAGAAAAATTGGGGGCGATGCTCTTCCCTAAGACAAGGAACTCCCACGGCTTGAGAGGAAAAGAAAAAGGAGGAAATTGACACTCGGAGAGTTTTTTGGGGACTCTCCACCACCGTGGGGCACAATGGAGATGCCTCTATGGAGGTGGAAGAAGCGCCAAGAGGACTGAAGACAAGGCCAAGGAAGACCAAAAGACAAGAAAGATGACATGAGGGGTGAGGGAGAAGCGTGCTAGGATAGTGTATCTAAACTAGAGTTCACACTCCTCCTCCCCACCTTATGAGCTAGACTCAAGCTCTTATAGCCTCTTTGGGTTTGTCTTTGCTAATATTTTTCTAATGTTTTCTTTCTTTCCTAGTCTCGTGAATCATAACTTAGGAAGTTGGGTCAAAATCCACGTGTTTGTGTCAACCGTGGTTGCCTAAAGAATGTTTTATTTCTCTACCACGTGCTTGTGCCGTCCGTGATGGCCTAGGAAAGCAAGAATTGTACCACATGGCTGTTCCGTACGCGACGTCATAGAAACAGAATGTTTTCCTATCTGTGGCCTCAGCAATCTCGGGAGAAAAATCAAACACCTTTAAGGGAGAAACCTCTCCGAGGTTGTGGAATGACCCCCACAAGAGGGTCTTCATGTGCTTGTTGCACGCACGAAAAAATGGCAAGTGCAGGACCATCCAAGACCAACAAGGGCAAGGTGGTGATAGCCTCACCACATGCCCTGGCTGGAATCCAAATCTTAGGAGCCGTCTCTGTGAGCACGTTTATCAAACCAACGACAAATTTACACCCAAAGGTAATGCATAGTGAACTCGGCAACACGAAGAAGTGTGCGGAAGCTAAAATATTGCTCGATGAATACATTGACGTGCACTTGGGCTACTCCTACATGACACTGAACACACTCAAAGATGACCATACAAGTGTGGACCTTGATGAAGCGCACAACGTTGATGACGTCAAAGGCGACGATAATCGCGATCATCGCCATCGTCGTGAGACGAACTTGAGCCTATCGCTCGAGAGGAGCAAGACTCCTACCATATCGCCTGAAGCTGCCAATAGCAGTGAGGCTATCTATAGGAGAAAAGGGGTTAAAAGCAGTCATGTGGATGTGTTATTGCGAGCATGAGCTGAACGATGTCGCTATGGAGGGAATTCACGTCAATCGTCAGAGGCTTGCTGAGTTTCTTGTCCAGGTCATAGGAAAACTCAAAATCAACACCAACAATGGGGGTGAAACATCACCCATAGGAGTCGAGGTGGAATCCCTTTCTTAAAATGTGGCTACAATGGGGAAGATCCATGCCTACTCAAGCGTTGTTGCTGACGACAACTTTCTCAAGAAGGTGGGACTTCTTGAAGGAATGTACGTAAATGTTACCCTCCTATAGTGGGTAAACATACACGGACAACATAAGGCCCTTGAGGCCGACGATGTAACCACATCAGAGTTGAAGTTCATGTTTTACATCCTGCTAGCCCACATTGGGCAGAGCATCGCGGATCTTGACTGTGATCGCTAACTACAACATCTGGCCACTCATGAGACAACCCACAGATGCGATGACCTCAACAAGGCATTGCAAAGCGTGATCCAAGTACAAATACAACATAAGTTATAGTGGGCTACAGGTACTCGTGCCATTGCTGGTGGCAACGATGATTTTCCTACCTTGACAACATTGAAGCCGGTGATGAACACATTCCTCCTCCACACTGTAGAGATGTTCCGGAAGAAAGTGAAGTTGAACGACTGGCTGAATCATATGGAGCACATCTTGCGTGTCCACAATGTTCCACTTGGTCTTTGGGGCGACCTTGCTACGATGCAACATGAAGACAAGCTCTTCACCTACGTGGTCCAGGAGTGGGGAGCTCAACAACCACACTTGGAGTTATAGCCCATGCAGTGGGAGGCTTTTTTTGCTATCATGCATCCATTTTCTCCAATAGATCCGGCCACATTCAAGGCATCAATATCGTTCAATTATTTGGTCCTGCGGGTGATACATTCTCGTTTGATGTGCTCTCTGCACATGTGTTTAAGGCCAACTCGTCGTTTGTCACTGAACTTGATAATCAGGGCATAGAATTTGTTTCTTCTCGTGGCATCAACACATTCTTTTGCAATTTTCTCTCCTTCTTTTTATTTTTCTCCTATTTTGTGATAAATCATGTCGTGTGTCCTTGCTACTCTCCTTGTCAGACTTGAGTTATGGGCTCCATACGCATGTTGTTACTGTTCTCCCTACAATCTGTTGACCCATCATGTCACACCGTTTGAGCCATGGTATGATCAAACTATGGACATCCACCTTTCTCATGTGTAGGACAACATTACCTATGTTTGACTCCCTGAGAACCAATACGATGGCTAGCTCCCTCCCTGCGGTCCTATGTGTCCTTTCCTGGATTTCTCTTCTTAGTCCAAGGCTTGAAAACTTTGGGATCCTAAGCATGGCCAGATTCTAGGTTCTTGTGATGCTTCTTTTGTCGAGAGTAACTGCCCTTGCAACATAGCTTGTTGTATTCCATCACTTTTATCCTTCTCTCCTTCAAGGAGAGGTGGTGGTTGTGGAGTTTGGTTGGTGGATCTGCTCCTTTCCTCCTAACTTGCGTACCTACATCCTCTCCGACATCATCTACACCTTCACTTGTGTTTTCTTTCACAACATTTGCATCATTGCCAAATTTTTCTCTTGTTGCACCTATGTTACTTGTACATTGTCTTGAAAAACATCTATGTTGTCACTTGCATTGCCTCTGACATCATCAACATCACGGCATGCATCATTCTCTGCCATATGTGCATCGATACGAGTATCATCTGTTTAGCATCCATGTTGTCACCTATGGCTTTTTGCAATGCTTTTGCATTGTTGCCGATATTGTATGCTGACATGTCTTTGTTGCCACCTTTGGATATCCTTATTGCGGGTGCATCGTTGCACCACAGCCACTACCAACAACGTAACCTGTGATGACAATTGTGGTCCCTCCTGCAAGAGGTCCAGTCGCATCTTTAGAGTAGCCTATCTCCCCGTCGTCCTTTCGAGCACGTTGCGGTCACCTTAGGCCCTTATAGGGTGTGCCTTAGTATTTTCTTTATCCTGTCGTACTGCTCTAGATGGCCCCTCTTAGCCCACACATTTTGTCTACCCTGCTAATGGTAACATCGGCTCTACACAAGACGTTCTTCCCTTTGGTCTTGATGTCCTCGTTCTAGCGGTAGTTATGGTATAGCCTAACACTCGCCTTGGATACTCCATCATGAATGATGAGTTGTACCATGGAGTTGCTACTATGGAATCTACCTAGGCTGTGTGAGGCATCTCTGTAACCAAACTCATCATGAGTGATGCCACAATATGTCCTCTTGAGTCAATCACTAAGTAGCATGTCTGTTCCATTACAAACACACCACTTTGAGAGTGGAATATGCGTGAGGAACTAGCTACTCTCAAGAAGCATGGGGTGTATTAGAAGGTGAAGCTCCCTCCTTGTCGCAAGGCGATAGCTCCTCATCAAATGTTTTGAAGGAAAGAGAGGTTAGATGGCTTAGTGGAGTGGTACAAGGCTCGTCTCGTGGCCAAGGGATTTTTTTTACGTACTTGATGTGGACTTTTATGCCATGATTTTCCTTGCTGGAAAGTACACCACGTCAAAGGTCCTCCTGACTCAGGTGGCTCAGCATGTCTCGCTGGTAAACTAGACGGGAGTCAACAACTCCTCTTCTGACATGCCAAACACAAGGAGAAGATCTATGTGGTACATCCTCCAGGGTTGGAGGATGGCACAAACCAAGTCTGACACCTTCAGAAGGCCTTTGAAAGGCTAAAGTTGTCTCCAGCTGCTAGAACCCTAATATCTCTTCCTCTTTGGAGCAAGGATGGTATCACCACAACCTCCTCCATCCTACTTCCTTTGTGTGTGCTCCCTCTGAACCCTTTTTTGCTATCTTGGTCAATGTCTATTATTCTCGACTGTGTTCCTAGACCCTTTAGTTGTCAAAGATGGTGAAGGCTCTTCTACTGTAAGTGTAAAGAATGAAGGATCTTGGTCCAACCCTTTTCTTCTCATGAATGGAGATTGAGAATTACTTATGGAATTGTGGGCAACACATGCATCAGGCTCGTTATGCCACGATGCTAGGAGAGCATTTTGTTGGTCTATTTGTCACAATCGGATGTGCATCCATGTCTATGACATCGGCCAGGCAGACGCTTCTCACGTTAGCAGACCCAACTCTTCTGGGAGATTGTGTTCATGTCACAATCTACCGAGGAGCCATTATGACTACCATGTTCCTTGGGATCACAACGAGCGCAGATACTGCCATTGTTGTGAACTTCTTGTCGTATGTCTCACAACATTTGTGTTGGATCCATGTGAGGGCTGTATTATGTGGTACGAGGTACGTCGTGCCTATCCCGCGATTGAGCTTGTGCTTTTGTGCACAACCGTATGTGGTTGTTGACAAATGCACGGACAATGATTGGGCCCAGGATCGCAATGCACATAGCTGCTTAGGCGACATCTTCCTTGTCAAAGGCATTGTGGTCTCATGGAAGAGTGACAACCAGAATTATGTAACACGGAGCTCGAACAAGGCTGAACATGTCATGCTTGGAGCTGGGGTTTGTGAGAGCATCTGATTGTTTTGTGTCATGCAACATCTTTGTCAACCTATCGGCAACATTAAAACATATTGTGAGAACGAAAGCACATGCCAATGTGCCGAGCATGATGGCATGAATCACACATGCACGAAGTACAACAAAATTGAAAATCATTTTGCGCACGAACGTAATGTGAGTGGTAACGTTCGTGTCATTGGCCCTGACATGCGATAGCATCAGACCGACTTTCTCACAAAAGTTCTTTGCAACGGCAAGTCCAAGTTTGTTGTGCAAAATGTTGAAATCGTGTTGCAGGATTTTTCTCTGGAGTGATTCATGCTTACCTCTCGCTGCTCCCTTCCTTTGTCCCAATGTTCCTTATGTGGGTATCTCTTGTGCTCTCCCTCGTTGACTATTGTCGTCGTCTTCCTCGGACCCTTGCTCGTTTTAGTTTGCTGGCGTTTGTAGGACATAGGAGATCATTCGTATGTCATTCATGGTGATCTCTGGACTTGTTTCCACTCACTTTTTCAGTGATGTGATGTTCTACCGGTTCTTCAACGGCATGGAACTGTGCGGTCATATCCTCATGTGCTCATTGGAGAAATTGGTGACCAGCTCTTGGGTGGCTTTGCCTTCTCGTGTTCTTGGCTCAGTTGCACAGCATTATGATTTTTTTGCATCTGGTTCTTCTTTCAAATTTTCATGAGGACAGCCGATCAGCTTGCACTGTTGCCAGTTCCTAGGTAGTTCCTGTTTGGAACCCCAAGGCAAGGCCGTCACTTTCACCCACTGGTTAGTTTGTAGTCGCACAATTTTGCACGAGAAAGTGGGGAAGGGGATGTTCCCACAGTTATGTTCTTGTTTTGCCTATCTTCTGATTCTTTCAAATCACCACCTGTTGCCTTGTCTCTCTCACACACCATACTCTCACACATAGACGCTAGATAGAGGGTCATCTCATTCAATCAGTTATTGTTATGAAAGGAAGCAACAAAACGTTATTGATGGAGCTGACATGGCGACCATGGTTTGATCGCGCTGCTGGTCTTGATTTCCAGAAGTGATGAGGCAACACGCATGGCATGATCGTTGCAAGTGATGAGGCAACACGCATGGCATGATCGTTGCAAGTGATGAGGCAACACGCATGGCATGATCGTTGCAAGTGATGAGGCAACACGCATGGCATGATCGTTACAAGTGATGAGGCAACACGCATGGCATGATCGTTGCAAGTGATGAGGCAACACGTATGGCATGATCGTTGCAAGTGATGAGGCAACACGCATGGCATGATCGTTGCAAGTGATGAGACAACACGGATGGCATGATCGTTGCAAGTGATGAGGCAACACGCATGGCATGATCGTTGCAAGTGATGAGGCAACACACATGGCATGATCGTCGCAAGTGATGAGGCAACACGCATGGCATGATCGTTGCAAGTGATGAGGCAACACGGATGGCATGATCGTTGCAAGTGATGAGGCAACACACATGGCATGATTGTTGCAAGTGATGAGGCAACACGCATGGCATGATCGTTACAAGTGATGAGGCAACACGGATGGCATGATCGTTGCAAGTGATGAGGCAACACACATGGCATGATTGTTGCAAGTGATGAGGCAACACGCATGGCATGATCGTTACAAGTGATGAGGCAACACGGATGGCATGATCGTTGCAAGTGATGAGGCAACACGCATGGCGTGATCGTTGCAAGTGTGTCACATATTTTGCAAGTGGACAATCCCATTCACAAAATTCTAACTGAGAAAAAATCTTTCATGTAACAACTGGCATTCATGGGACGACTGTCCATCCGTTTCTCAATGGTAACATCACAATCATTTTAATGTTTTTTCCATAAGAAGTCATGTGCGTGTGACGTACGAACGTCCACCCTTCGCGCTGACGGCCTCACACATGCGGCATGGCAGGTTGTTGAACCCTAACTCTCGAGCGTGGGCATAAGAGCCCAAAACACCGCACATGCGCCATGCAAAGTAGTCCATGTACTTCACTGCAGCAAGTGGCAAGAAAGCAAGGTGCAAGAGCATGTGCATGTGCATGTGCAAGTGCAAGTGCATGTGCATGTGCATGTCCATGTGCATGTGCATGTGCATGTGCATTTGCAAGTGCATGTGCATGTGCAAGTGCATGTGCATGTGCATGTGCAAGTGCATGCGCATGTGTATGTGTATGTGCTTCACTACAGTCTGTGAGGCAAGTTGAAAAGGCACATTTCTATGTGTTTTACTGCATTGTGTGACAATGGAGTTATTAAAGCACAATACTGCCACACAAGGGTATGTCACAACTGAATAGGGTATCACGAAAGGCAAGCTAAAAAGCAGAAGAACCCAATACAAGTCAATAAGAGTAGCAAGCAAGAAGGCTGATGCAAGTCCCCGCATCACATGGCTGGCATGTTAATGCAAAAAGTGTTCATGCAGCACATAACAATGCAGCACATGACAATGCAGAACATGACAATGAAGAACATGTCTACATGGCATAGGGCAAGCAACGAGCCCACCAGTGGATGCTCTGTACATGAATCATGGCCACTTGCCCACTAGCTCACAGGCTGGAATGCTTGAAATAAGAAAATGTACGCACAAGCGTAGAAAAGGAGAGAAGCAGTGGCTTGCCATGCTGAGATCGAACCTGGGTTGGCGTTGAGTTCGTTGATGAGGTCCGCCAGTTCGTCTGGCCGGTATTTGTTTCCGTTGATGAAGGAGTCGGGCGGCAGGAACTGCTCAATGTCTGGAGAGCCGAAGTAGATGGGGACTGTGCCTGTGGGACTCCACAAGTGTGACAGAAGCAGAAGCAAAGGGAAAAATCATGGACCATAGGATACATGCTGATACGGAGAGGAGAGCGTGACTCTTCCAAGTCCGGAAACCTGTAGTAGCCGCATAAAATGTCTGTGCAACAATGGCAGAAGCACAAAGAGTTGAGGCAAGAGCACAGGGCAAGAGATCGCGATGAGCACAAGCATGAGCCGCCACGGACCGGAACAACCATGTTGCATAACAAGCCGCCCTCTTCGGCACAATATGGTGGACACACACACACACACACACACACACACACACACACACACACACACACAC
>SZWC01025867.1:16490-33847 GCA_023375785.1 Penium margaritaceum
AAACCCGGGAATTATATTTCAGCACCAAGTGTAATCCTAAAAATGGCTTGTGCTACAATGTGGGGGGGAACACGACAGACTCTTGCTAAGATCAAAACAGCTATGAAGCGAGCATTGGACCGACATCGCAGCAAACATTTGTTCAATGCTGGCGATCGTGTCCTACTCAGCTCACAGAACGTCAAACTCTGAGGACAAGACTTTGTAAAACTCAAATCTTGGTGGTTGGGCCTCTTTGATATCCATCGAATGCAAACTCCTGTTGTCGCTAGACATTGCCTACCAACAGCACGGGTATCCACCCGGTCTTCCATGTCAGCAAGCTCAAGCACTACCAGGAACTTAGCAAGAATTTCCCTGGCCAGGATGTCACTCCTCTGCCTCCTATCCAAGTGGACGGGGATACGGACTACGTGATCAGAGACATCCTTGGACATTGATGCCAGAGAGAATGACTGGGTATCTGGTCAAATAGTACAGCTATGATGCCGTGCATAATACGTGGGAGCCTTACGACAACCTCCGAGGCGGCAATCACGAGTACTTCAGGCGTCCCTAGGCTACGTCTGCTAAAGCACCAAGAGGTTGCAACTAAAAGGGGGGGAAGTGTTACGCCTCTGATGTGCACGAGTACTTAAATTCTACCAATGGATGTTTCTGTCCTTACACTTATGGTCCACCACAAGTTGACCTAGGATTTCTACACCTTTCAACCGAGGGCTTTTGGCCACCTGCATCGACCTCAACTGTTGTGCTTCTAAAGGTGCTGACACTTTCAACCACCTTCAAAGGGGTTGACAGAATTACTGCAAACTGTAGCAATGCCTTGGTACTGTTTGGTTGGCGTCTTCACAACGTTTGAATTATATTCCGACGCTTCAATATTCTCGAAGCCCCTCAAATTTTTGGTGGAGTTTTTCAAAGAGACCACTCACGAAGCAACGTCGCGCGCATTGCCCATGTAACGAGCTGGTCATGGTAGATGGGTAGGCAAGTAAACAAAAGCCTTTGGAAAGGAGTGTTTAGCCTTGGTGGCTCAACCCGCAGATTGAATCCCACAGGGTCTGTGCCGGAGCACGACCAACTGAAGGATGCATCGTCATAGGGCAAGATTTTTTTCTATTATGCTGATGTC
The DNA here is from genome assembly GCA_023375785.1 of Penium margaritaceum. NCBI lineage: Eukaryota > Viridiplantae > Streptophyta > Zygnematophyceae > Desmidiales > Peniaceae > Penium > Penium margaritaceum. Next base: position 17,626 of record SZWC01025867.1, read on the forward strand.
ATCGGATGGACCGGGACGGTCTATCCTATTCCACTACAGCTAACTACTAACCAATCAACGGAAGGGGAAATCTTGACCTGGCAGATATTCATGTGGTATAAATCCCCACTTATCAAGATTACCTGTTTGGGTGTATAATACACCCAGTTGGTACTTTATGGTCGGTTCTACCCAGAGGGTAGAGACCTACTTTCTACCACAAGGAGGTCATCGTGCTCTGTAATATTCCCTCCTTCGCTCAGCCTCACTCATCACATCAAGATCACCTTCTCACCTCCAATATCCTCTCACCGTACTCCTGTCTATGTTATCACTGAACCTCAACTCCCGCAAAATGTCCTCTTCAGCATTTCTGCCCAACTCCTCGCATCTAGTTTGGCCCCATACAGAGGATTATCTCCAGAATTCCCTTTTGGAATGAATCATTTTCATTGTCTTGCCACTAGTTTCATGGAATTCTTGCTAGGATGTCCCTATTCATATGGGATACTTAGCGATAAGTTAATTCTAGGGGTGGCCTGGCCAAAAGTTTACAACTGGGGGCAAAATGGCAATTTGTTCATAAATGGGGGTATCCTGAAGATGGTTCTGCTAGAATGGGGGCGGTGATGAGGCTAGCCGCAATGCTTTGAGGGTTTAGAACAGCAGTTTGTGTTACGTACAAGATGTACACGAGTCCCTAAAACCTCCAAGTGGGAATTCTTGTCATTACACAAATAGCCCACCAGTGGTCGACACCCCAACTCTCGCTTTGACATTCCAGGATAACTTGGCCACCTGCCCTTGTCTTCGAGCGATTCCTTCTTGTACATTCTGACAACTTCGACCACAGAATTGGTCTAAGTTTTCAAGACCTTTCGATTGACTTCTTGACGCATGGAGACTTCACAAGATTTATAAAGATGCATCTCGTATCTTCATTGTCGACCTTCGATGGCCCCCAATTCCTAGGCGGAGCTTCTCGATCCGACCACTCACGATGCGACTCCACACTCGTTGCTCAACGATCGACCCCACGACTCTGACTACGTCTCATTTGTAACGTGACACTTGTATGTATGTGTTCCGTGGTTTTGACATTTGCCATCAAAACACACTTATTGCCAATAACAAATTGCTCAAGTGCCCGAAATTCTCAAGTTATTTCCTGCCTCACAACTCATACCTGTTCACAATCAACGCTCCATCTGGCATAACAATTGGTATCAAAGGGTAGCGGTGCTGGAGAGGCATCTAACTACTTTATGCATCTGGAGGAGTACCTTGCACAAGTTGATAGCGCATCTCGCATGTCATGTCTTTGGAGACTTTGAGACTACAACGTGAAGCAAGAATGCACACCCGATGACCACTAGTGAGCTTTTGTTGGCGACTTTGGCGATGGAGGAGAAGATTGTGACCATGCACGCAAATCCCGAGGTAACGGTGAATTCTGGCATGGCTGGCTCTCCAACATGTTGGTCAATCGCAGCGGTTACAATGGCCAATCTAGCCACAAACCCGATGGCGGTAGTCCAGCGGTCCCCACCAACAGCCTCAACGTCTGCACAAAGAATGACAGGTGGCACCAGACACCGGGCATGGATCAACAAGGAACTGGCAAACCGTAACTTCACGCTCAAGGGAATCAACAGCCATCTGCGCTAACAACTGAACGTCGCGATGGAGGCTCTTTGCAACGCAAGTGCATAAGAAGCAGTGCTTGTCAAGAGAGACACTCAACTCTCAAAAGAACCCAAGATTTTTCTCCCCCCCCCCCCCCCCCCCCCCCCCCCCCCCCNCCCCCCCCCTCAACCGTTCCATCATACAAATTCCAAAGGACCGACGGTCTGAATGTGACTGACGAGCTTGGAGGTGTACTTCACCGCTGATGGGATCAACAACAACCAGAAAAGAATTGACTTCGTGGTCGCGCTTCTGCGTGGCACGGCATTGAAATGGTGGTCCGACCTAAAGGTCATCCAACGGCAACAAGACACTGGCAGGACCTCATTGATGGCCAACAACACACGTCTTGCATCATCAACCGCAAGCGTTCTACCCTTGGAGTAGATGAAGCCACAAGGGCAAGACCCGTTGATGCCGCCAACCGACTGGAGCAAATTTTTGCGAGCGATGCTTGCATGCTTTTGATAACTATACAAAACGTGCAATGCTCCAGACAAAATCAAGCGTCTCTGTCAGAAATCCAGTGTGGCAGTGTACACGCGAGATCCGCAAGATCATCACTGGTGTAGATATTGCCCCCGAAAAAATCTGTTTTCACTACAACAGCCTTAAATAGGACATCAGGCAAGCGATCACCATGTTTGGCATCCAGAACGACTTACCACGGATAATCGTAGGATTTAAAGAGATCAACAACACCGACTACAACGTCCGGATGCAAGATTCCTATATGTGGCGACCTCCCAACCACAATGATCATGGAAACGGAGAAAGCTCGTTGGGGGACTCCCGGACTTTGATGGAAGTGGACGCCGTCCACCAAAAGGACACACGCATTTGATACAACTATGGNAGCAAGCCAAAAAGGGAGGAACGTCGTAGGAAAATGAATCGGGAAATGGTCAAGGGCAAGAGTGAAAGGCCTAAATCTTGACTGAGAGGAGTGATCTCCACCAACATTGCCCATGTGAAAGACTCACAATGCCGCAGAGATAGCTAAGTCCGATGAGGAATATGAAGACAACCAGCTAGCAATACTGCTGCAAGTGCAACCCCGAGGTTGCAAGAGTTGCAGAATGGTACCAGCACTATCGGATGGAGGGGCCTCTCACAGTCTTGTAAGCAACGACATGGTTTGAAAGCTAGGTTTGCAGACCAAACCAGGGGCACTTGAAGGAAAAACTGTCGACGGGATGCTTTAGATACTAGGACTCTGAGAACAACTACGACGGGAGACTTGCGGGATGTAAGGGACTGGAGGTCATGTCCAACGACTGACCATGAAATCATTCTGGGACGTGATATCCTGTACTAACACAATCCGTGGATTGACTGGAACAGTAGCGACATCTACGTGGGAATCAATGGTGACAAGCGACAGCTTCCCCGTGTGGGGCAAAAGATGACAACAGAAGCAATAGAGATGGAAGAAAAAGAGGAAACCGCTTTGACCCACAAGCGACAACCTGTGCATTCGATATCGCTCAACGTGGCCAAGTGATGTACACAACAAGGGACTCGCACGTGGCTTGTACATCTCAAGGAAATGGACAAGGCGAAAGAAGCAGCAGCTTATTGATCGGCCTCATGAGCCTCATTGGCCTCATTGGCATCAACTAAGTTCGCGATTTTTCTCAAGGAGTTCAAACCTCTCATCTGAAAGTTTGAAAACGTCTTCTACAACAAATTCTCCACAACCTTTCCACTTCAGCGTGACATCGACCATCGCATCAAAATGAAACCGAGTTGTCGACCCACCGTTTGAGGAGATGAAAGGATGAGCAACCATGAGCTGACCGTGCCGAATAGGCAACTCGACGAGATGCTCAGCCAAGGCTTCATCCGTACATCCACATCACAATCCATCCATGTCGTACTAGTACTGTTCGTGAAAGCAAAAACTGGCAAGATGCAGATATGCGTGGACTACCGGGCATTCAACGACCCTACGTTCAAGAACTGTTTCCCTATCCCACGTGCCGACAAGATTTTTGACCGACTTCTAGGAGCCTGATTTTTCACCTATGTAGTGGTTATCACCAGATCAGCCTAGCACACGCTGACATCGAGAAGACTGCATTCAGAACATGGTACGAGCATTTTGAGTTCACGGTTTTGCCGTTTGGATCCATGAATGCCCTTGACGACATTCATGGCGGCACTGAACAATAACTTCCACATACACCTCAACGATCTTTTCCTGGTATAACTCGAAGAAATCATGATGTACAGCTGAACCCCCAAGGACCACAATGGACATCTCCAAAAATCTCTCAAAGATTTACAAAGAGAGTGTTTTTTTTTTCCTCAAAGTGTGACTTCGGTCTCCATTCAGTCAATTTCTTAGGTCTCGTCATCAACGGCGGACAAATCACAATGGATCCGAAAAAAATGGCAGCAGTCACTAATTTGGAGATAACGACCAACGTCTAAGACATTTAAATTTTTCTGGCTTCTACAATCACTACCAATGATTTGAACTGTATTACGCCCCAGTGTCAGCGCTTCTCTCCGACCTCACTCAAAAAGAAAGTAGTGGTGGTGGGGAGAGCGCAAAAAAGTAGCGTTCACCGCTTTACGGAACGTTCTGACCTTGGCGCCAACCTTACGATTGGCAAATCCAACGATCAACTATATCATGGCTACAAATGCCTCTGACAGAGCCATTGGCACAGTTCCTCTAAAGGATCACGACAATGGAGACTAATTGGTCGCGTACATGTCACAAAAGTTGCACGGACCAAAACTCAACTACGTTGTACACAAAAAGGAGATGCTAGCAATCGTACATGCATTTACAAAGTGGTGGTTTCATATTCAATGCCGCCAATACATCGTACGCACCAAACCTCAGACACAAAAGTATTTTAAGACGCAGCTGAACCTAAATCGTCGTCAAACCCGACGGATGTACTTTCTCGAATCGAGGCTTGACTACGGTATTGAGTACCAGTCGGGCAAAACCAGCCCAGCTGATGCGCTCTGCCGTCGGCCCAACTTAATGGCTAAGGTAGCGATACTTCAACTGTAGCAAGATCAGCATCTCAAGAAATCATTCACACTTGGCTACAACCAGCATGGTGGATGCGAGTTCAAGTTCTGGCACAACGATTGACTCGCCATGTGGTCGTACCTCCCAACGACGAACTCCACCACATGCTGCTCAAGGAGTGCCACGACACCAATCCAAGTGGACATTTTGAAAAGGAGAAGATGCTGAAGAAGCTAGTGAAGCACTACTAGTGGGACAAGATGCAAACGGATATGACCCACTTCTTCAAATCATGTGACACATGTCCGCAACAACACTCCCGTCACATGCGGCCACCCAGACTTCTATAGTCGATTCTCATTATGAAGGAACCATGGACTGACATCTCCATGGACTTTGTCACTAGACTGCGGGTCATACCGCATGGATATGACGCAATCCTCGTGGTTGTTGACAAGTTTTCCATAATGTACCACTTCATCTCGACGACAACTACTATTGTCGCTTAAGGTATACAACTATTGTTTTTGAACAATATCGTGTGGCTACACGGCGTTGCAAGGACCATGACAAGCCATAGAGATGGTTAATTCACCACTCGTTTTGGCACAAATTAATGACTCGCTACGGAAGTCAAATTGTACTTTCCATGGCATTCCACCCTCAAACCGACGGCCAAACCAAGCGGACCAATCAGATGCTCGAACAACGTCTCCGCACATTGTGTGAGCCACAAGTGACGAATTGAGTGCAGAAAGGCCGATCCCCAATCTCGCATACAAGTCGGCGACATCTGCCGCAACGGGTAAAGTGCCGTTTGAAGTGGTGTATGAAAATTTTTCCACCACACTAGTTGGACCTAACAGCCAAAGCAACATTCCCACGATCGACATCCAACACCGTAACTTATCCACCATCTGAGTTGGACCACTGTAGTCGTTTACAAAGACACAAGCAAAAATGAAGAGAGTAGCCAAGTGACAACGCAGCCACGATGTGTTTGTCGCTGGCGACAAAGTCCTCCTCTATTTGGCAAACATCAAACTCTACGGAGCCGAATGTTCAAACCCCAATGGATGGGACTGTTTGAGATTGAGCGCATGGTAATCCCCGTGGTTCCGCGACTTAAACTCTCTGACACTATGCATGTACACCTGGTGTTCCACATTTACAAGCTTCATCACTACCTGAACCTAGGCGAGAACTTCCCCGGCAGGGATGTGCCCACCCTCTTCCCGTACATGTGGACGAGGTACGTCATTGAGGACATCCTCGACCATTGATGACTTTGCAAGACGACGAAACATCGTGTTGAGTGGCACGGCTATGACGCCACGTACAACATCTGAGAACACTATGACAACCTGCGTGTCTTGGAGCATCTGATCGATTGGTAGTATCTCTGTTAATGGGCTACATCTATATGTGCACGGAGACATCACTACTAAAAGGGGGAGAAGTGTTACATACCTGACGTACACAAGTCCCTAAAATCTCTAAGTGTGCATTTCTATCATCACAGTAATAGCCCACTGAGTGTCGAGACCCCGATTTTTGGTCCAACGGTTAAGGAAAATTCGACCACCTGCCCTTGCCCTCCAGTGATTCCTTTGTGCACTTCTCGACGGCTTTGACCACATTTGAGAAACATAGACAAAATTTTCACGACCTTTCGATCGACATCTCAAAGCATAAAGACTTATCCAGATTTATGAAGATGCATCTGACATCTACACCGTGGATCTTGAAAGCTCCCTAATTCCTTGGTTGAGCTTCTCCAGCCGACCACCCACGAAACAATTCCACACGGGTTGCTTGACGATCTACCCAAGGACTCCGACTACGTCTCATTTATAGTTTGGCACTTGTGTTTCTGTGTTCAGTCATTTTGACACTTATAATCAAAGTACACTTACCGCTAATTACAAGTTGATCAAGTGTGCCAAATTCTCAAACCGTGTTCCGCCTCGCAAATCATACGTGTTCACCATCCACAATCCATCTGGCAAAACAGTTTGAGCCTTTAAATTTGCACAAGTGCACTTAATCTAGTGTCGCGCTCGATGTGCCTTGCGTTATACTCGTGCCTTGTTGCCTTGCCCCAAGCACATGAATGTACACCCTCCGCACTCCACATGTGGAGCAAGGTGTTGCACAGACCTGGGACTCTGTGCATGAGGGGGTTGGTTCAAACTTTGGAAGGTACAAAAGATCGACAACGACAAAATGATGCTGTAGGATGAGCGGAGAACTGGGAAGAGGAGGAAAAAACCGGACATGCAAATCTGTATATTAAGAAAGTGCTATTGTTCTAGCATCCTTTTCAGGCGCCACAACCGCATTTGACCCTTCACATAAGCCCCTTCTGAAAAAACTCATCACAAAAAGGAGAAGCGGTCTGCAACATGCAACTAGCCTCTTGTGGACTCTTGGGCCTAGAACCGACGCCCTCTTACAAGTATTTATTCTTAAATCACTATACCAGTTGCAAAGTGGCAAGGCCTTGCAAGGATCTCTGCGAGCCGTCGCGCACGTGTGCCAATCCGCCATTCCACAAGTGCATTCGGCGGCGATTATCAAGTGATAGACTGCCACTTAACTAGCCAATGTCACCCTAAAAATTCTACATGGCAAGCCTCCACGAAGGCTGGAGAATTAATCCATGAATCAAATCGCATAATCACAACGAATGCGCAGAATCATGGAGTGATAGCAAGTGTGTATGGGACATCATCATTTAGTGAAAACAGAGTGACATCTATGGTGTAAGAACACCGATCTGAGCAAATGGTTTAGCCAACCATGTGCGATTGAAAAACGACTATCTGAGAGGGCGGTGTCCGACAGAAGCGGGGTCTGGCTATCCGGCATATGCGACATTGAGGCATTGTTTTGTGTTGCATTCCGTCTCGTAAAATCAAGAAGTTGATCTCTACTTCTGTGGATTTAAAACCCCATCAAGGGTTCTAAACAATTTTGCCACTTATTCGAATAGATTACCTCGAAGGCGGGGAATCGCTCAAGAATCATGAAAAATCTATAGATTGAGCGGGCAACGGTTGACACCCTAAAATCACTGACATTAGGGACTTGACCTGACTTCATGATTTTGATGTTGATTCTAGGGTTCCATACATTTCTCTCTTTAAAACAGATTCTTTTATGATTCTTCGAGTAGGAGGGAAGTGGTTCAAATCAGCAGGACATCAAGTATGACTCCTTTAGACTTGCCCGTCATGTTGTCCGATATTGACAGACATAATCTCTGAGTTTTTGGGAGAATATCGATTGCTGCTTGACGCAAGGGTGCGTCGACTTCGGCAGCGGACTCCCACACCTTCGTAACTCGTCCAAAGCCGGCAAGTTTTCTTGTGCCATCGGCAAGAAGAGCGTCGTTTGGACGGTAGACGCTATTTCAGATTGTAGCGGGAGGGCCGGTTCGGCCCTCCCTCCTCGCTGAAGCGAGGGGTGGTTGCATACCACCCCTCGCGTCAGCGAGGACTGGCCGGCGGCCAGCAATTCGCTGGCCGTTGGCCAGCTCGCTGCCGGCCGGCTGGAAGGCCGGCGGCCGGCCAAGCGACCGGCCGGCCACCGGCCGGCCAGCCGCCAGCCGCCGATCGAGGCCTCAGCCCGATCGGCGGCTGAGGGGCCACGAGGGCCTCGAGGGCGAGGCCTCGTGGCCTCGTGCCCTCGCCCCCCCCTCGCCCTCCTTGCAAACGAGCAAGAGAGGACGAGGGATAGGGGGAGCGAGGGTGAGGTCGAAATAGCTGGCGCAAAATCGCCAGCGTGCCTCGCGCGCGCCGATTTTGTGCCAGAACGACAAAACGTATATCGAAGTTTGTTTACGACAAACTTCGACATAAAACAAACAAAATAACTCTTGCGAACACACGAGTTTGAGGTAAAAGCCCCCGGTTTGTGTCCCAAAACCAGGGGTTTGGTTAAAAATGGAAATGGGCTTCCGGAGACTCGAAATATTCGAGTCTCCCTGCTCTGGGTCGTTGATGACGATTGCCCCTCAGTCTTGCGAAGGGGGTAAGCCCCTGACGCGGACTGAGAACGGCATTCGGCGAACTCCGACGACGAATTCAGAGGCGGAGCTGGAGACACGACCCGTTACAGTGGTTCTCAGAGCCAGACGACCCTCGCGACCAAGGGTTCGACGGAAACGATGGCTACGACATAGATAAAACGCCGCCGGCAGCTGTAAGCAGCAGAAGAAACGCCAGAAGGGACTACGGCATCTTCAATCCACGGATTGAAGCGCCGTAAACTGCATTAGAGAGCTTGGAAAAAGCTCTAATTGGTGGAACTACTTTCTTCCAGTCTCTCCACACGTCCAGGGGGCTAAGAGGATTTTTGTGGGACGAGTTGGGGAGTTCCCACCTCAAAAACCACAAAATCCTCCTCATTTTCAAGGCTCCTTCAAACCTCCTTCATCCAAAAATTGGGACAGCGCCCCTCTCCAAGCTGAGGGACTTTCACGGCCTGAGAGTACCCTTAAAAGAAGGAGGTTGACACCTTCAAGATTTTTGACAGCTCGCCAACGCCGCCGGCTCAAGGGAGACGCCGCCCAAGAACGCGAGAGGCGTCAAGAAGTATGAAGAAAAGACCAAGGAAGAGAAGAAGACAAGAGGAAGACAAGAAGTTGGAAGAGAGAGTGGAAGACTCACTAGGAATTATTAGAATTCCTCTTCTCATTGTTTACTCTTGTTTTGTGAGCAGCACTCACATTCATCCTCGTTCTATTGTCTTGTAATACTTTGTTTTCCTAGGTACTAGTCATTGCCAATCGCCGTGAGTCACGGCTTAGGAAGTCTAGTTCCAAAAACCACAAACTTGTGCCGATGTGGCGGCCTAGGAAAATAGAAATTGAAATTATGATTGCCTCACCGATCGTGAGAGCAAAGAGATCATAGGAGGCGATTCCTCCTTTAACTTGTGGGGTGATCCTCACAACGACCTTCATGTGCTAGTTGCACGAACGACGAGATGGTAAGTGCCGGACCGTCCAAGACAAACAAGGACAAGGTGGTGACGGCCTCACCACGAGCTCTCGGCAGACTCCAAATTTTGGGAGCCGCCGCCGCGAGCACGGTTGCGAACCCAAAGGCAACCGTATCGCCGAGGGAAACCCCACCGTCGAAGGCAACCAACGCCAACCTCGGCAATACCGTGCGGCATGCGGAGGCCAAAAAGGTGCTTGACGAGCACGTCGACACGCACATGGGTGACCCCCACGCGACGGACGACGCGATGGAGGAGGATCTCCCGGGGGGATACCCAGACGAAGAGCACGACGTCGTCGAAGGCGAAGGCGACGAGGATTGCGACCATCGCCATTGTCGTGCGACAAACTCGAGCCAATTGGTCGAGAAAGGCAAGACGCCTACCGCATCGGATGAAGCTGCCGACGATATCAAGACTGCCGAGAGCAGCAAGGGCGTTGAAAGCAGCCACACGGGAAGTTCCCGCGAGAACGAGCCAGACGACGTCGCCACGAAGGCAATTCGCGATGATCTTCATAGGCTCGCGGAGTTTACTGTCGAGGTCACAGGCCGACTCAAGATCACCACCGATGGTGGAGATACGGCACCACTCGAAGGAATGAGGGCGGACCCTCCTTCCTACGATGTGGTCGCAATGGAGCAAGGCAGCCCCCAGTGGAGCATCGTTGCCGATGACAGTCTCCTCCAAAAGGTGGGACTCCTTGGAGGCGTGTATGCGAACCGTACCCTCTTGCAGTGGGTAAGGGTGCACGGACAACGCGAGGCCCTGGAGGCTATCGCTCTGATGACATCAGAGCTCAAGTTCGCGTTCGCAAACCTGCTAGCCCACGTTGGGCGGAGCATCACGGACCTTGACCGCGATCGCCAGCTGCAGCGCTTGGCCGTCCATGAGGCAAGCCGCCGATGCAACGACCTCAACAAGGCGTTGCAGAGTGTGACCCAGGTGCGGATGCAGCAGCAAGCGCAGCGTACCGCAGCTGCGAATGCCACTGCCGATGGCAGCGACAACTTGCCTACCTCGACGACTTCGGGGTCGGTCATGAACACGTCCTTCCTCCACAGTGTGGAGATCTTCTGGAAGGGCGTGAAGCTGACCGACTGGCTGAACCGCGTGGAGCACGTCCTACGTGTCCACAAGGCTCCACTCGACCAGTGGGGTGACCTTGCCATGACGCGGCTTGAAGACAAACTCTTCAAGTATGTGGTCAAGGAGTGAACCGCGTAGCAACCGCATCTTGAGTGGCAGCCCATGCCGTGGGAGGCCTTCTGCGCGATCATGCGCAAGAAGTACACCCAACGTGAGAAGGCACCCCGCGCCTTCCACAAGATCAAGGACTTCAAGCAGCTGGGCAGCTCGCTCGAATCCTACTGGAGCGAGTTCACCGCACTTGTGGAAGAAGTCGAAAGCTTCACCGAGGGCGATGGGACTCGGACCTTCAAGTACCCGTAGTGCATGCTGCTGGAGTACTTGCATGATGGTCTTGCGAGCGAGAAGCTGAAGGACAAGACCACCACGACAGCCACTGGCCAAGCTTGGACAAGCTGGAGGGCATTGCACGACTACATGAGCGAAGTGTATTCAGCGAACCCGAAGCACTACTCTGATGCACGGCTGAACGCACAGGCACAGCAAGGCCGCGAAATGCGCATGGACGCTGTAGGGACTGGTGGGTCAGCTGGACAGCGAGGTGGGGCCAAGGGCAAGCAGCCTGCAAACCCTCCAGCCAAGAAGGCTGGTGGATACAAGGGTCCCAACAACAAGCGCAGCCACGAGAATGACAAGCTGCAGGAGGCACATGAGCGTCGCAACACATCCTTCCGCGAAGGGCTCTGCCACAACTGCATGCATCCGGGCCACTTTAGGGCTCAGTGCCCTCAGGCTGCTGGAGGTGGACAAGAGGCCGCGGCGTTAGCTGCAGCAGTAGCACCTTGTGGGGATGGTGCAGCAGGAGGCCGCGGACAGGGCCGTGGACAGGGTCGCGGTCGCGGCAATGGGCCCGGCCGTGGTAACGGACAGGGCCGTGGGGCGGGTTTTCCCCACCCTTGAGTGACGTCAGTGGGGACCACTCAGGGGTCAAACTGGATCACGAGTGTGGGTTCATGTTTCCACATGAGGATGTTAAAAAATTTGAGTTTTTTACGAGTTCAAATTTCTCTGTTGTCTTTTCTCCTCTTGTTGAACCGCATTCTACACTTGCTGACCAACATTGCCCACTAAACCTTGCATCTCCGGACGAGATGCATGATCGTACATGCTTAGTGGTGGCGACACCGACCACTGTGCAAGAATTGTATGACACAGTCATTGAAGCAAACGCCCTCAAAGCAATGAGTTCAATCACGTTTGCAGTACCCTTAGTCGACGATTTCGACCGAGTCAAATTTAAACACTGGAAGGTGCTAGCCGAATTCACACGTACCCACAAGATGTGGACTTGAGTGGGTGAATCATGGGAGTTGCGACGCCCGTCGTACAGATTCCGTGTTTATCACAAACTTGGCTTACCGTCGTCGAGTCTGTTCACTCGGAAGAGTGGAGGCAACACGATGATGCAGTTCAATGGACACCTAGCTGCTGCTCCCGTGAACATACTGGCTGACACTGGAGGGGACGAATCTTTTGTTAGCCTTGGCTTTACCCGACAGGTTGGCTTGAAGTACGAGCCATCGAATGGCGCAGTTGTTGTTGGTAACAACCGTATGGTACCCTTGATCGGTACTTGTAAAGCAAAAATGTGTATTCAAGGGTACACACAGAGTGTCACATTGAAGGTACTCAACCTTCTTGACCCGTATGACGTGGTGCTAGGCGATCCCTGGCTCCGTGACAACAAGGCTCTAATGTGTTTTGAATCAAATTGTTTGATCCTCCGAAAAGGACAACGCCGCTTCACGTTGATTCCGAGTACGGAATTATTACCGACCCGACTCAAAGTCCATGCTAGCTTGTCTACAATGCAGGTCAAGAGACGTATTTGACAAGGTTGTCGATACTTCTTGGCTCAACTGCAGAAAGTAGAGGACGACGTGACGGAAGGCAAGCCACAAGAGATCAGATCTCTGTTGGCAGAGTTCTCGGATGTATTCCAAGACCCACCGGCTGGGCTTCCACCAGAAAGACACATGGGCCACACGATTCCGCTGCAACTGGAGGTGGCTCCTCTGTTTAGACCCATGTATCGCCTTAGTCCAGCAGAAAGGCGAGAGGCCGAACGCCAAATCAAAGAGTACCTTGCAAAGGGGTGGATCAAGCCCAGTAGCTCGCCGTACGGTGCGCCGATCCTTTTCGTGAACAAAAAGGACGGTGGTTTACGCATGTGCATGGATTACTTGGCGGTTAACAATCTGACGGTGAAAAATCGATTCCCCTTACAGCGGATTGAGGACCTTTTTGACCAGCTCCAAGGCGCAAAAGTATTTTCGTCCTTGGATTTGTCTCAAGGATAGCATCAAATCCGCATCACGGAAGATGATGTGCCCAAAACCGCGTTTCGAACGCACATAGGACACTATCAGTTCCGAGTGTTATGCTTCGTGCTTACGAATGCCCCGACAACCTTCCAAGGAGAAATGAACTGAACGTTCGCCAAGAAACTCGGACAGTTTGTTTTGGTTTACTTGGACGACATCCTGGTTTTCTCCAAATCAGTGGAAGAGCACATAGAACATCCGCGCGAAGTTCTCGCAATCCTTCGGGAATAGAAGTTCTATGCGAAAGTGAGCAAATGCAAGTTTGCACAAGATGAATTCGAATACCTTGGACACATCGTCGGCAAGGACGGCATCCGTGTCGATCCACGAAGGGTCCAAGCCGTTGTGAACTGGCCACGTCCCGAGAATGTTGGGCAGATACGGTCTTTCCTCGGCCTTGCAAACTACTTTTGATGGTTTATGCAAGGGTATTCGACCGTGGTAGCACCGCTAACCAGGCTCACGCGAAAAGACGTGCGTTGGGAATGGACATCTGACAGCGAGAACGCTTTTCTCAAGGTCAAAGAGCTCCTATCCACGGCGCACGTCCTAGCTCTTCCGGATCCATCGCAACCGTGGGAGGTTCGATGTGATGCGTCGGTAGTAGGACTCGGACCCGTCCTCATGCGAAAAGGTCACCCAGTTGCGTATGAGAGCCGGAAACTCATTCTCGCGGAAACGCGGTTCAACAATGGGGATCAAGAGCTCCTTGCGGTATTACACGCTTTCAAGATGTGGCGTTGCTACCTCGAGGGTGCTGAAAGGGGTGTGATGGTCATGACCGACCATAATCCATTGGTGTTTTTCCAAACGCAACCGAACCTGTCAAGACGGCAGGCGCGTTGGAGTGAATACCTGAGTCTATTCTCGCTCACATGGGAATATCGGCCAGAACGCATAAATGTGGCCAATCCACTCAGCCGACACCCTGTGGAGATTAAAGCAACCACCAAATTCATTGGGTGTTTAATGGCCATTGCAACAGCAACAGTACAACCACCAGATCCCCCAGCACCTCTGCGACAACCACCACGAGAGACTGTCTATTACAACGGTTTTGTAAACAGGATCTGGATGGGATACTGTGTGGATTCTTGGTTTCAAGATTCCCGAAATCTAGACAAGTACGGCTTGGTGGAGGCCGCAGGAATCTTCTGGCACGGAGAACAAGTTGTGCCAAACTCGGGAGACTTTCAACAAAGGTTATCTCCCAGTTCCACGACCCGCCGGTAGCAGGCCATGTGGGACCTCGAAACACCGGACAGGCACTCTCGGACCATTATTGGTGGCCAGGGTGGAGTGTTGATGTCCGTAAATATTGCATGACATGCGACCCATGTCTCCGGAGTAAGGCTAGCAACAAGAAGCCTGCTGGACTCCTTTAACAACTTCCCATTCCTACGACTCCATGGGAGTGCGTCAGCATGGACTTCATTACTGGTCTTCCGGACACGGCCCGTGGCCATGATGCAATACTAGTGGTTGTGGATCGTTTGACGAAGATGACACACTTCATTCCTACAACCAATGACGTGAACGCAGAGAAAACCGCTCGTCTCTTCTTTGAGGGTGTCGTAAAGTACCACGGCTTGCCGTTGCGCATTATCTCCGATCGAAATCAAAAATGTGCTAGTAAGTTCTGGCAAAAGATGCGCGAGTACTTTGGCAGTGAGTCGCAAATGTCGACAGCATTTCACCCTCAAACTGACGGACAAACAGAGCGCATGAATCGCACGCTGCAGCAGATGCTCCGCATGTACGTGGACCCTGCCATGCATGATTGGGACGAATTCCTAGCACAGGCAGAGTTTGCGGTGAACAACTCGGTGAACGAGTCCACACAGTTCACACCGTTCGTGTTGAACAGTAGTCGGCATCCAGTGGTACCCTCTTCATTGGTGAAGAGTGGGAGTATAGGAGGGCAGGTTCCTTCCGCTCAAGCCTTTGCCGAGCCCATCGACTCCTTGTTACAGAAGGCGAAGGGTCACCTTCAAGCAACTCGGCAGTGACAAAAGGCATATGCCGACAAAGGTCGCCGGGAGGTCTCGTTTGACATCGGTAACAAAGTACTGCTTAGCACAAAAAGCCTTCGGCTGAAGCCGCTAGGGGCAAGAAAACTTCTACTGAAGTGGATTGGGTCGTTTCCCAGTGGCACGCATCGGGCCAGTGGCATACCGATTGCTACTTCCGCCGAGTATGAAGATACATGACATGTTTCATGTGAGCCTGCTAGCTCAATACACGGCAGAAGGAACCGTTCAGCCACCGCCAGCAATCCTGGCTGCCGATGGCCAGTACGAGATCCTTTGCCTACTCCAGCACCGAGAGCGTACTCTTCGGTCGCGCGTTGTCGGGGAGTACCTCGTTCATTGGGCCGGTTGTGGACCTGAACATATTTCATGGGAGCTCGAATCTCGGTTGCCCACAAGGGTGGTCAACAAGTACTGGAGCGAGCTTGCAACTCGCACAGATCGACGCGTGGCAAGATACCACCTGAACACGGAAAAAGTGAACAACATTCCCACAGGGCAACATTCATGGACAGCGACCATAGGAGGTTGGGGACGCCTAACATAGTTGTCGCGCGGACGCTCTAGCCTGAAGGGGGGAGGTCGCTAGCCGTGCTAACCTACAAGCTGCAGCTTAGGTCTAAGTACCATGCACGTGTTCATGTTTCGCTGGTGATTGAAATTATTAATTTTCTTTCACAATGTTGATGACTCACTGATTGACAATCCTACTTGTTATTCATGAACCGGGACGATTCATAATAAGTGGCAAGGAATGTAGCGGGAGGGCCGGTTCGGCCCTCCCTCCTCGCTGAAACGAGGGGTGGTTGCGCACCACCCCTCGCGTCAGCGAGGGCTGGCCGGCGGCCAGCAATTTGCTGGCCGTCGGCCAGCTTGCTGCCGGCCGGCTGGAAGGCCGGCGGCCGGCCAAGCGACCAGCCGGCCACTGGCCGGCCAACCGTTGGCCGTCGATCGAGGCCTCAGCCCAATCGGTGGCTGAGGTGCCACGAGGGCCTTGAGGGCGAGGCCTCGTGGCCTCGTGCCCTCGCCCCCCCCCCCCCCCCCCCCCCCCC
>SZWC01025871.1:0-33141 GCA_023375785.1 Penium margaritaceum
GAGCCTTAGCCTCCATGGCTAAGTGGTGTGGCTTGTGAGAGGGCTGACTTGCCCAAGCTCTAGCTCTATATGTACTCCAACATTTTGAGTGATTGAACAACCATTCTTCAGCACAAGTGATGCCCTTTCAGTCCCACATGCTCGCTGCTCCAAGGCTCCCTCTCTCCTCCAGATCCAACAGTTGATGCTAGTGCTGGTTGGTGCAGGTTGGTGCATGTGCAAGTTAATGCAGGTTGGTAGAGGTAGAGGAAGGTGTAGGTTGGTGCAGGTCCAGGTAGGTGCAGGTTAGTGTAGGTGCATGTAGGAGCATGTTGGTGCAGGTGCAAGTAGGTGCAGGTTGGTGCACGTGGAGGTACGTGCAGGTTGGTATAGGTGCAGGTAGGTGCAGGTTGGTCCAGGTGCACGTAGGTGCAGGTTGGTGTAGTTGCAAGTAGGTGCAGGTTGGTGCAGGTGTAGGTAGGTGCAGGTCAGTGCTGTTGCAAGTTGGTTCAAGTGCAGGTAGGTGCAGGTGCAGGTACGTGCAGGTTGGTGCACGTGCAGGTAGGTCCAGGTTGGTGCAGGTGTAGGAAGGTGCAGGTGAAGTTTGGTGCAGGTTGATGCAGGTGCAGGTTGGTGCATGTTGGTGCTGGAGCATCTTGGTGCAAGTTGGTATAGGTACAGGTTGGTGCACTTTGGTGCAGGTGCAAGTAGGTGCAGGTTGGTGCAGGTGCAGGCAGGTGCAGGTTGGTGCATGTTGGTGCTGGAGCATCTTGGTGCAAGTTGGTATAGGTACAGGTTGGTGCACTTTGGTGCAGGTGCAAGTAGGTGCAGGTTGGTGCAGGTGTAGGCAGGTGCAAGTTGGTGCATGTACAGGCAGGTGGAGGTTGATGCAGGTGCAGGTAGGTATAGGTTGGTGTAGGTGCAGATAGGTACAAGTTAGTATAGGTACAGGTTGGTGCAGGTGCGGGTAGGTGTAGGTTGGTGCAGGTGGAGGTAGCTGCCGGTTGGTGCAGGTGCAAGTAGGTGCAAGTTGGTTCAGGTGCAAGTAGGTACAGGTTAGTGCACATGTATGTTGGTGTAGCTTGGTGTAGGTGCAGGTTGGTACAGGTTTGTGGAGGTGCAGGTAGGTGCAAGTTGGTGCAGGTGCAGGTAGGTGCTGGTTGGTGTAGGTGTAGATAGGTGTATATTGGTGAAGGTACAAGTAGGTGCAGGTTGGTGTACGTGCAAGTAGGTGCAGGTTGGTGCAAGTGCAGGTAGGTGCAAGTTGGTGCAAGTACAGGTAGGTGTATGTCGGTGCAGATGCAAGTAGGTGCAGGTCGGTAGAGGTGTACGTAGGTGCAGGTTGGTGCAAGTGCAGGTAGGTGCAAGTTGGTGCAAGTACAGGTAGGTGTATGTCGGTGCAGATGCAAGTAGGTGCAGGTCGGTAGAGGTGTACGTAGGTGCAGGTTGGTGCAGTTCTAGGTAGCTGTAGGTGTAGGTGCACGTAGGTGCAGGTTGGTGCAGGTGCAGGTAGGTGCAAGTTGGTGCAGGTGACGTTTGGTGCAGGTTGATGCAGGTACAGGTTGGTGCAGGCTGGTGCAGGTGCAAGGTGGTGCAGGTTATTGCAAGTTGGTATAGGTGTAGGTAGGTGCAGATTGGTGTAGGTGCAGGTAGGTGCAGGTTGGTGCACGTATAGGTAAGTGCAGGTTGGTGCAGGTGCAGGTAGGTACAGGTTGGTGCAAGTGCGAGTAGGTGCAAGTTGCTGCACGTGCAAATAGGTCCAAGTTGGTGCAGGTGCAGGTAGGTGCACGTTGGTCCACGTGCAAGTAGGTGTTGGTTGTTGCAGGTGTAGGTAGTGCAGGTTGGTGCAGGTGCAGGTAAGTGCAGGTTGCTGCAGGTGTAGGTAGGTGCAGGTTGGTGCAGGTGCAGTTGGGTGGAAGTTGGTGTAGGTGCAGGTAGGTATAAGTTGGTGCAGGTGCAGGTAGGTGCAGATTGGTGCAGGTGCAAGAAGGTGTAGGTTGGTGCAGGTGCAGGTTGGTGCAGGTTGGTGCAGGTGCAAGTTGGTACAAGTTGGTGTAGGTGCACGTAGGTGCAGGTTGTTGAAGGTGTAGGTAGGTGCAGGTTGGTGTAGGTGTTAGTAGGTCCATGTTTGTGCAGATGCACGTAGTTGTAGGTTGCTGCAAGTGCAGGTAGATGCAGGTTGGTGCATGTGCAGGTAGGTGCAGGTTGGTGCAGGTCAAGATTGGTTTTGGTTGGTGCAGATGGAGGTAGTTGCAGGTTGGTGCAGGTGCGTGTAGGTGCAGGTTGGTGCAGGTGCAGGTAAGTGCAGGTTGCTGCAGGTGCACATAGGTGCAAGTTGGTGCAGGTGCAGGTAGGTGCAGGTTGGTGCAGGTGCGTGTAGGTGCAGGTTGGTGCAGGTGCAGGTAAGTGCAGGTTGCTGCAGGTGCACATAGGTGCAAGTTGGTGCAGGTGCAGGTAGGTGCAGATTGGTGCATGTGTAGGTAGGTGTACATTGCTGTAGGTGCAAGTAGGTACAGGTTGGTGCAGATGCGCATAGGTGCAAGTTGGTATAGGTGCAGGTAGGTGCAGGTAGGGGCAAGTGTCAGTAGATGCAGGTTTGTGAAGGTGCAAGTAGGTGCAGGTTGGTGCACAAGCACGTTGGTGTAGGTTGGTCTAGGTGCAAGGTGGTACAGGTTTGTGGAGGTGTAGGTAGGTGCAGGTTGGTGGAAGTGCAGGTAGGTGCAAGTTGGTGCAGGTGTAGGTAGGTACATGTTGGTGAAGGTGCAAGTAGGTGCTGGTAGGTGCACGTGTAGGTAGGTGCAACTTGGTGTAGGTGCAGGTAGGTACAGGTTGGTGGAGGTGCAGGTAGGTGCACGTTGGTGGAGGTGCAAGTAGGTGCAGGTTGGTACAGGTGCAGGTAGGTGCAGGTTGGTGCACGTGTAGGTAGGTGCAACTTGGTGTAGGTGCAGGTAGGTACAGGTTGGTGGAGGTGCAGGTAGGTGCACGTTGGTGGAGGTGCAAGTAGGTGCAGGTTGGTAGAGGTATAGGTAGGTTCGGATTGGTGCTGGTGTAGGTAGGTGTAGGTGCAGGTGCTGGTAGGTGTAGGTTGGTGTAGGTGCAGGTAGGAGCAGGTGGGTGCAGGTGTAGTTTGGTGTAGGTTGATGCAAGTGCAGGTTGGTGCAGGTTGGTGTAGGTGCAGGTGCTGGTAGGTGTAGGTTGGTGTAGGTGCAGGTAGGAGCAGGTGGGTGCAGGTGTAGTTTGGTGTAGGTTGATGCAAGTGCAGGTTGGTGCAGGTTGGTGTAGGTGCTGGTTGGTGCAGGTTGGTGCATGTGCAGGTTGGTGCAGGTGGAGGTAGGTACAGGTTGGTGCACGGCGGGTAGGTGCAGGTTGGTGTATGTGTAGGTAAGTGTAGGTTGGTGCACGTGTAGGTAGGTGGAGGTTGGTGCAAGTGTAGGTAGGTGCAAGTTGGTGCAGGTGCAGGTATGTCCAAGTTGGTGCAGGTGCAGGTATGTACAGGTTGGTTCAGGTGCAGGTAGGTACTGGTTGTTGCAGGTGCAGGTAGTGCAGGTTAGTGCAGGTGCAGGTTGCTACAGGTGTAGGCAGGTGTGGGTTGGTGCAGGTGCATGTAGGTGCACGTTGATGTAGGTGCAGCTAGGTGCAGGTTGTTACAGGTGCAGATAGGTGCAGGTTCGTACAGGTCCAGGTAGGTGCAGGTTGGTATAGGTACAGGTAGGTATAACTAAGTGCAGGTCCACGGAGTTGTAGGGAATCCTCGTCTTCCTCATCGGCCCTCGTCACCAAAACGTGTGGTGTAGGAAGTGGGGGCAAGGGAGGTGGCAGACATGGTAGCGGCAAGAAGGACGCCAAGAAGGTGTCAGGAAAATGTAATGAGCATCGGAGAGGTCAGATATGCAAATGAGGAGGAGGCGACAGCATCGGCGAAGCTGCGGACGCTGACGACTTGCTGATGTCACGGAGGCGCAATGAAGTGAGTACGATGGAGGAGCACGGTTGAGGAGCGGAGTGTAACTGTGGTGCGGGCAAGCGAGTGGGACAAGCCTCAGCAGTCAAGTGCGTGGGCATAGTGCTAATGGGCACGGGCACTATGGAGATGGAGGCGCCTCGGAAGAGCGATGCGGGCGTGATGAAGTGGATACGGAGGAGCACGATGTAGCAGAGGCGCCTTAGCAGATAAAGGCGGGCACAGTAGATCAATCAGTGAGGTTGATGATGATGATGAAGCAGTATGAAGGCCAGCGGCGGAACTGAAAGGACGAAAGTGGTACCGTAGCACCGAGGCATGGGCTAATGGTTTCAGCGCCAAGGTGCTGGCAGGCAAATGAGGAGGTAATGAGAATGCCACAGCTGAGAAGCGGGCAACGCGGAGCACGACAAAGAGGAGTGAGAAGAAGTGCCATAGCACAGAGGAAGGTATCAGCAGCGGCAAGAACCACAAGTGAAGGAAAGGCTGCCACAATCTTGTGGCGGGCAACGGCAAGAGGGCAGTAGAGGTAGTTGAAGCAGGTGAGGCAGATGGCAGATGAGGAAGATGTTTGTGGCGGCTGAGATGACGAGGGAAGGGCACGAGGCGGACGGTGGATAACCTCCAGGAAGGTGACGACAGGCCGCGGCTCGAGGGCTACTTGTAGCTATTGTTAACAACGAGTCACCAATTATCGGCCACGGGCACGGGATGGGCACAGGGCTTTCTCAAGATGACGAGATATTTTTTCAGCGTGAGGAGCAGTTCAAACGGTGCTGCTCATGTCAACTGCTGGCAAAGTGGCGAGACGCGAAGTGGCAGTGGCGGCGATGGAGGAATGCAAATCACATAAATAAAACAATGGCGGCGGCAGAGGGATGAGCGGGTCATGAGGCACCGCGTGATGTTCCTTAATGCTCTGATACCATGTCAGAAGAATCTAATGAGCAGGACTGGCAATAATAGAAGCATGCAGAAGCGACGGAACATGCAAGAGCCTGTCGGAAGAAGGATAAAAGCAAAAAGGCGAGTGCAGTCCCAAGGAGTTAGTCACATAACCACAAGAGAGGCAAAGTACTGGAGCTCCGAGGTATACAAGGGGCAGTGAGAGAACATGAGAGCGAAGCAAGTGATGCGCTGAGGTTGAGCGAAGGAACAAGAGTGACGAAGCAAAGAGTTATGTGTAGGGAATGGTGGGCGAAGGCAGTGGGAGCGAGGAGCGAGCAGAGCGATAACACGACGGCGAAGCCGCGGAACCAAAAGGGAACAGGATGCAAAGAACTATTCTGGTTGATCTTGGAAGGGAATGAATATCCTCTGTATATACAACAAGACAGGACAAACAAGGATTAATGGCTTCTTTTCCGCTAGTCGTACGCGTAGCAACGTGGTCACTTGTTAAGGGCGGCTGGACTTTGGTGGAACGGTCGTGTCCGACCACCCATTGTCGAGGAGGCTCAGTACCATACTTGACCCTTTATTTATAGCTCGGATTATCCGAGGGATATATATTATGGAGAGGACCTTGTCAGAATGATGTTTCTAACACACACAATGGTGCAGGCTGCGCAACGGCGCGACAGCAAGCTTGAGCCGCGGGCAAGGCCGTATCTCTTCCTTCGCTATGAGAGTGCTCATTAGGTATACCGGCTCTACGACATGTACAAAGAGAATATCATCGGCAGCCAATACATCGAGTTCGACAAGCAGCAGAGTTACATCAGTAGTAACGAAGTGGGTGTGGTGAACTCCCCAAAGGCAGGGGAATGGTTCAGGCTCCTTGACAACATGAAGGAGCCGGCGGACGCCGAAGTTGAGGATGCGGCATCAGAGCGCGCTGTTGCGCGGTGGCAGCCGATGCAGAGGACTCTGATGACAATCATGTTGATGAGAAGATCCACCAAAAGGATTTGGTGGATGGGCCACAAATGGTACCAAGGCACGTACTCCCGGCAGAGTACACAACAGACGTTGGTGGAAAAGCCACTTGATGTGCCGTCCATCCGGGCTATGCTTCACCTGAGCAAGAGAGATCCTCAGGGAGCCGTCTGGTTGATGAATCATTAGAGCGTGCAGAGGCGGAAGGATTGCAGCAAGGCGATGATGTGCCACCAAAACTGTTGCGCCACAACGGGAGGCAGAGGAAAGCGGGGAAGCGCTTCAAAGCAAGCACTAGTCGACTGATAGGCATGACGCAGTGCATGCTGGCTACATCAATGGAACCACCAACCGTGCAAGAGATCTTTGCGTAACCTGAAAGGGATCAATGGAATGCAGCTATCAATTCTGAGCTAGTCTCCATCACAGAAAATGACACGTGGGAGCTAGTTGGCAGGCCAAAAGATACCAAGGTCATCGGCTTAAAGTGGGTCTTCGACTCTAAGTTCACTAAGTCAGGTGTGGCTGAAAAATACAAGGCGTGGCTGGTGACAAAGGGTTACGCACAGCGTAAAGGGGAGCACTACGATGAGACGTTTTCTCCCGTCGCCAAGTTCACAAGCATCCGGGCGATCCTTGTGGTGGCAGCCGTGTAGGACATTGAGCTTCACCAAAGGGACGTAAAGACGTCCTTCCTCAATGGCATCATAGACAAAGAGATCTACATGGAGGTGCCATAAGGGGTAGAGGCGTCAGAGGACAAGGTGTGCAAGCTGTATAAGTCCTTGTACGGGCTAAAACAATCGCCCAGCTGCAGGTACCAACAGATGGACAACGTCATGGTAGTACTTAGCTTCAAGCGCTGTGAGCCGGATCACAGTTTGTACGTGCGGCACGACAAGCAACTCCATCATATCATCGCACTCTACGTGGACGACTTGATATTGTGCTCGACGAATCTGTCAAGCCTACAACGGCTGAAACTGTCAGAAAGATCTGCTCTCTGACCTCAATTCTTGTCCCGGAAGGGCTCCGGATAATCCGAGGTTGAGGTCCAGAATATCTTTCGCAAGAGAGACCAGATAAACGGTCCAACGGTTCTATGCGAGCCGTTACCGAAAAAAATGACAAAGAGTCACTCGCATCCGACTAGCGAAGTAGCCATTGCTTTGAGGTTTTGTCCTCTTCTTTTGTATATATGGAGGATGTTCATTCCCTCGAAAGCTTAACCAGAACAGTACTAGTCATCCTGTTTCCTTTGGTTACACGGCTTCGCCATAGTGTTCTCGCTCTGTCTGCCTCTCACTCACTCCATCTTCTCCAACCATTCTCAGCTCACAGCTCTTCACCTTATCACCCTCTTTCCTTTGCTCTTCACACATCAACTCAGCACTCGCCTCGCTCACCTGTTCTTTCACCAGCTCCCTGTCTACTTTGCATCTTCGGTGCCTTGCCTCTTTGTCGGTCTTGTGACTAACTCCTCAGGACTGCTCTTGTCTTTCTGCCTCCATCATTCCAGTGACGTGGCTGTGCATGTCCCGTTGCTTCTGCCTTCTGCCAGAATGATGATGAATGCCCACAAGGCACTCCACCACTCAGAAGAAGATTTATCACTCGGGTTCCCATTATCTTCGAGCCACTCCTCTCGGCCGGAGATATTTATCTACCACCAGACATCCTGGTTCAAGCCCCGCAACCTCGGCTCCATGAAATGCAACGAACCAAACAGCTCAAAGCCAACCAATGGCAACCATCGGTCTGTCCCGCCATCCACTTTTGCTCCACCAATCAAAGGCGCCTTGTTCATTGCTACGTGCCAAACGTGGTTGGAGCGTCCTATCCATTCAAAGCCCCAACTATCGGCGCCATCGCCACAAACAAGACAACGACTCTGCGGCATCAGGGAACCTGTGTCCAAGTCATGTCATGGAGTCGCTCAGCGACTCCAACAGCAGTAGTAGCGGCAGCAAGGCAGCTACGGTTGCGGCTATCGCACTGACCGCCCTATAACGTAGTCATACATCCTATATCCTATGTGATAGCACTAGTACATTTACTTGCTCTCTATCATAAGAATCTTACCCTTTTGTGGTCACTTAGTTCCGATTCCCTCAACTCTCTCAGCCCGGGTTTCGGTCCTGTCCCCACTCGCACAGTGTCCAGTGGTCCGCTGTCATGGCATAGTGCCTCCCTCCATCATTGCTGCCTTTGCCCACCTCATGATCATGTTTCTGCAAGGCCCGGGCTTCGCCCTGCCTCCATGCTCTTATGTCACTCCTGAGCCCGCTTCTTTGTACTATGGCCTTGCTGACTACTCAGCCCGCCCCTGGATGCTACGGCCCTCCATCTACTTCTTTGCGTGTACCTTCATTGCTGCCTCAATGTTCGTTTCTGCTCATCGGCCTGCGTGGGATCGCTGCGGCCCTCAGTCTTTGTCGGCCCCTGCCTCAGCGCTGTGGCCTTTTGGCCCGCGCCTCGCCATTGCCACCATTTGCTCCCGCCCTTGTTATCATCATGCTTCCGCATCTCTCATTGTGTCTTCCTATGCTCGTGCCTATGCTACGCATCCTGAAGCAATCCTATCATGTATCTTGCAGCGCTCGTCCATCGGACCGCGCCCATGTTCGTCAGCAGTGCATCGGTTGACGTCAGCATCATGCCGACATCTGACTACTTCATGCATTTTCGTGACATGGTATCAGAGCAGAGCAAAAGCTCCTGGCTCTCTCTTCAGCTTCACATCGACATCTGACGCGTGGACCATCGGATCTGCAGGAGCACCCATTGCATCAGCAGCAACAGCTTCTCATCCTCTAGTATCGTTAATTCCTCCTTGGAACCATGGCTGCAGTCCACCGCGTCCTACTCGTCAACAGCAATTCCGTCATCAGCAGCAGCCATCATCAGCATCTACAACATCCTCTTCGTGGCATGAAAAGCTCCACTTTTGTCTTCACCTCGTCCTCATCACGCTTCCTGAACACCATCTTCCTAAGGATCCTAAACCAGTATCACCGGACTCGCCATCATCCTCTTTACGTCGCGATAGAACATTCTGTCCCCTTGACTGCTTATATGCATCAGTTTATGGCATACAACCTTCCTCCCCGTCAATGTCCCAACATCACCCTGAACCTTTGCCCACCTCATGATCATGTTTCTGCAAGGCCCAGGCTTTGCCCTGCCTCCATGCTCTTCCGTCACTCCTCAGCCCGCTCCTTCGTGCTGGGGCCTCGCTGACTGCTCGGCCCGCCCCTGGATACTCCGGTCCTCCATCTACTTCATTGTGTGTACCTTCATCGCTGCTTCAACATTCGCTTCTTCTCATCGGCCCTTGTGGGATCGCTGCCGCCTTTTGGCCCGCGCCTCGGCACTGCCACCATTCATTCCCGTCCTTGCTATCATCATGCTTCCGCATCTCTCATTGTGTCTTCCAACGCTCGTGCCTATGCTACGCGTCTTGAACCAATCCTATCATGTATCTTGCAGCGCTTGTCCATCGAACCGCGCCCATGTTTGTCAGCAGTGCGTCGGTTGACGTTAGTATCATGCCGGCATCTGACTACCTTATGCATTTTCCTGACACCTTCTTCTGCTCTTCCAGTCTCCACACATTGCATTCTTCTGGCATGGTATCAGAGCATGAGGGGAAATCACCTGGTACCCCGTCATCCATTCATCACTTCACTGCCACAATTGCTCTAGCTTTCATTTGCCGCTGCCACCACCACTTCGCGCCACTCAGCTTCATCCACAGCTGACGACAACAGAACTACCTCAATTGTTCCTCATATAGAAGCAACACCTGGTCATCCCGGTCAAGCCCTCTCCCCATATGTGCGCCCGTGACCAAGCTGGTGACGTGACATCAAAAAGAGCTGATAACAACTCTCGAACCGCTGCCTGCCGACATCTTCCTCTAATCTTCGTGCCGCCAGCCACCTGCCGCTTCTTGGACACTTTAGCAGCTGCAAGCTTCTTCTTCCTCCTCATCTGCCCTAGCCGTGACAGCTTCCACGCATCCATTGCCTCGAGCCACATCCACACACTACTTTCTTGTGTCGTCAACAGTAGGAGCGTGCCATCCGCAATCAGGGTATTGGACACCACCAGTCTTCTTGCTCCTGTTATGAGCCAACCAGGGAAGAAGCCGTCACTCTCCTGACATCAGCAGACCAGCATCACTGCTTACCTCATGACTTCCTCTGCTGCTGCCGACTTCCTCTTGTTGTCAAGATATCATACACCACCATTCTTCCTGCTCACGATTCGAGCCAAGTAGGGAACAAGCCGTCACTCTCGCGATAGCAGACCAGTTAGTTGCTTCATTTGTGCCTACTGTGGCCTCACTCGCCTCTCACCCATCCACCTCCTGCTGTCGCTACTTCGTTACCTTCATCTCACGTTGCTCTCAGTTTCCGCATTCCCTACTCATTGCTCATTAGCATCTGCTCTGTTCTTCAGCTTGCCTTCACATCAGCTTCGTCCAAGCTTCCTCAGTCTGCTTTTGCCTTCCTCCACATCAGCCTCATCTCAGCCTCTTGTGCCTCCTTCGGACCACCTCTGCATCAGCCTCAGCCTTGCCTTCATCAGCATCAACATCCTCATCAGCTTTGCAGTGCACGTGGTTTTGCCCATGCACCCACTCAGCCATCAATTGCTCCTCCGCCATCATTCACTTTCCCTATCTTCTCAGCACAAGGATCCGCCCGGTCGCATCACTCGTTTCGCGATGACCTGCACCCATGCTAAAACTTCCGCAGTACACGTGGTTCGCCCCTGTGTCCAATACTCATTTTTAGCTCTCCTTCTTCAGCAAACCTCCAACATTTGTTGCCAGCACATCCATCTGCATGAACCAGCTACTTGCCTTGCAACAGCCTGCACCCACGGCGGCAGCATATTTCTTGTGACGTGTTAGTTCCTTCGTTCTGTTAACGCAGTTGCGCATGTGGTTCTCCCCTTGTGCCCACCTCCTTCCTTCTCCAATCATCAGTCTACAGCATCACGTCACTCCTGCAATTGCAACTCTTGGCCTTCCTCAAATTCCTTTGAGGATCATCATACTCGCCCAGGGTATAGAGGACATTGGATCCTCCAATACAATACCTCTCATTGCCAGAAGATCCCCTCTTCTAACAGTTTGGTCCCTCATCAACACTTCCACCTGCATCTATGGACCGGTTAACTTCTCCTTTCCTCGACCTTTCCTCACACTAAGTGAGGAACTGACACTCACAGCAAGTGGAGCTACCATCATTCTGCAGTGGTCACAAGACTTCTGCAATGTCTTCCACCTCTGCTACATCAAAGGCATTCCAATCTCCTACACTCTTCAACACTATCACCTCTACAAAGGAGGTGGACGCTTTCCTACAAACTTCCATACCACGCTGGAACGAATAGATTTGGGTGCATCAATCAGCATTGCAGCTCTCATCTTCCATCCCCGTATCCATAAACACACAGGATCCCTTAGCAAAATGTGGAAAGACCTGCTTCACGCATGCCGCTGCCCCATTCCTCCACCAGCTCACGAACCGCCAAAATTACAATAGTGCCGAGTGGTGGCATCTGCTCAGGTCCGACTGGATCGTGATTCCTGGAGAACCACCTCCCAGGAACCATGTGCACGACCATCAAGTGCCCTGGAAGGCCCCAGGAGGAAGCCAACTATACAATAATCGAGTCAGATGCAGGGAGGGTGTCGGAAACATCTACTCTCTGACCTTGATTCTTGTTCCGGAAGGGCTCCAGATAATTTGAGAAAAGGTCCAGAACATCTCTTGCAAAAGAGAACATTTAAAGAGCCCAACAATTCTGTGCGAGCCGTTACCAACCAAAGTGACACAGAGTCACTCGCGCTAGCAAAGAAGCCATTGCCTTGAGGTTTTGTCTTGTTCTTTTGTATATATGGAGGATGTTCATTCCCTAAAAAGTTTAACCAGAACAGTTATACTCATCCTGTTCCCTTAGGTTCCGCGGCTTTTTGCCGCCATGTTTTGGCTCTGCTTGCGTCTTGCTCACTCCATCTTTGCCAACCATTCTCAGCTCACAGCTCTTTGCCTTATCACCCTCGTTGCTTTGTTCAGTACACATCAACTCAGCACTCGCCTCGCTCGCCCGTTCTCTCACCGGCTCCCTGTCAACTTTGCATCCTCGGTGCCTCACCTCTCTGTCGGCCTTGCGATTAACTCCTCGGGACTGCTCTCGTCTTTTTGCCTCCATCATTCCACTGACGTGGTTGTGCATGTCCCGATGCTTCTACCTGCTTCTGCTCTTGCAGTATTCACTCATTGCATTCTTCTGATAGAAAGAACAGCTGAGCAGCAAATTTCAGATGTCGGACATGGGAGAGCTTGAGTACTACCTCGGGGTGAGCATCATGCGAAACCGGAGGGCGCGCACGCTTGAGCTGGGGTAGGCCAAATACGTGGCCGAGGTGCTGAAGCGATACAACATGGATGACAGAAAACCAGTTGGTAGTCCAGTCTCTACGACCTGTGAATTGAGCGTGGCAATGGCACCGCAGACAAAAGAAGAGCGGACGGATATGGTAGGGGTACCTACCAATCAGCGATGGGCAACCTCATGTACGCCATGGTGGCGACCCGACCAGACCTGGCCTATGCGGTGGGTCAAGTGAACAAGTACGTGGCCGTCCGAGGTCCACTACACTGGCAAGCGGTTAAGCGCATCTTCCGCTACGTGCAGAGGACGCGACATGAGCGCTTGAGGTTCGACGGCAAGGGGCAGGCGGAACCCTTGCGTTTGGTCTATTATACAGCTGCAGACTACGCTGACGATGTAGAAAAGAGAAAGTCCACATCCAGCTACGTGTTATTCCTCACTGGTGCAGCGGTCTCGTGGTGCATCAAGAAGGAGGACTGCGTCGCCACCTCCACACTGGAAGTAGGGTACATTGTGCTGGCCGAGGTGGTCAAGGAGCCGGTGTGGCTCCAAAGGTTGCAAGGGGAGTTGGGCGTGCCGTAGCACGAGCCTGTGGTGGTGTAAGAAGATAACACTGGCTCCATCTTGGAGACCAACAACGTGACGTAGTACACGAGGACAAAGAACATCGACGTGCATTATCACTGTGCACGGGACATGGTTGCAAATGGGCAAGTGGTACTGTAGCACTGCAGCACGCACAACATGCTTGCGGATTTCTTGACCAAAGCGCAATTTATGGACCGGCCGCAATGAAGCGTGGTCGGGCTTGGGATGACCAGCTATGATGGGTTAGAGGGCGCACCAGAAGATGAGTGATAGCAAGCAGGAGCAGCAGGCGTGGCAGGTACAAGGGGGAGAATTTTGAAGATATCCTCAGCATACACAGGTGCTACGCCGGGAGGCGCTTGTGAGCCGCCAGTGGGAGGAAAATTGTCACAGCTGGATCTAGCAACTCAAGCATTACTCGGATCATATAATGCAAGATTGCCACTCAAAGCTGACGAGTTGTGGCATCCGGTGGAAGTTGTTTCACCAGAAGCGGACAACTATCAAGGGAGATATGAGCTTCCAAAGTTGGGATGTGCGCAGAGGCTCGTGGAGTCGGCCGCACTTCAACCGGAGGTGAATAATCCACTTGACTGAGTAACAAATGTCCATCTTGGGATTTTGCTCCGGGAGGGCTGCCAAGGCGTCAAGTGAATGGTCTGCCGAATTCCAGTAGTACAATTTGTTATTGACGGACTTACCGAAGAAACTGGCTTGGCGTCTGAAACTCAATAGTATGTTTTGTTACTCGGGGTAAAAATTCTGACTGCAGGTCGGCGAAGAGGCTTTGACCCACATCAATCCCAATCACCAAATTTGATGATTAATGCAGCAAAACAGACCCCAACGGCACGAGGGGTACCTCCATTACGTATAGGGACATATTTGCCTCCGGAATGGCATTCTGATGGATCCTTTATGTGTGAGGGCGCCTCGGCGGGCGACGTGGTGCGCGTCGCCGACTTAGCGGCTGGTTTGGGGTGCTGCATTTCGGCTGACGTAACAGGAGCTACGATGATCCAATCAATTTGGTGCATTAGAGAGCTCATGACTATCCCTACTAATGTTCACATCATGTCCATGTTCCAAATTTAATGCAACATTGTGTTATTCCCTTCACAAAAGTGATTATTTTACAACTCCCTTCCAGTCCCATAAACATAGCCTGAGGCGACCTGAAAGCTCACGCTTAGACTCACAACCTGAACAAAAGTAGTCGTGAGCATAGACGATCCGTCATACCACGTTGAACTGCTACCAAAAAGTTTCTCAGAGTCGGCAAAAGCAAGGAGAAGCAGCATTGTATATAGATGTAATGTGGCGTGTTGGCGAAGCCAAAGAGATGCAAAGAGTTGCGGGATTTTGTCATAAAGTGAGGGCAAGGAAGGTTGCAGGGACCGATACAAAGGCTGAGATAGACTTCAATTTGATGAGAGAATGCTGTCGATGAACGTGGAAAAGAGATGGACAGGACGACCCTAAGTGAAGGAGCAAAAGCGATGGAGTGAGGGGGGTGAGAGCAAGGGCTCATATTGAAGGATGCGAAAGAATAAGCGACAGGCGAGCAGAGCGGAGACACGGTGGTGAAGCTGTGGAACCAAATGCAAACAAAAGGAAAGTAGTTGGTTTGGGTTAAACTCGAGGACGGAAAGGGATAAAAGTGCTAAGCAACTGCTTCTTTATGCTCGTCGGACGTGGGTGACAGATGCCACTTGATTAGGAGATGACTTGACCGAGATGCCTAACGGTCGGATGACAGGATGACTGTTGCCAAGGTGGTTCGTTCCAGGACCTGAACTGTTATGGAGACTTTTGTTTTGGAGCCTTTATCCAAGGGGGTGTGTTTTCTGGCAGATTCATAATCTGACACCCCCCTTGAATCTGACAAACATATCATCTGTGTGAATAGGTACGGTCCACAACATGGGAGCGTCCTTTGCCCCGAGAGGAGAGGAATTGTAATTGACTTCAGCATAAAAACTGGTTCGCTCCTCTGGTGGTCCAAGGTAGAGTCAATCACCAAGGAGACAGTCTGTTACTCCGTCATGCAGGAGAATCTCCTAAAAGAGGAACTTGTGGACCTGCTCACCCCATTCTCGTGTTTTTCTCCAACCTCCATAGCAGTTGAAGGAGGACAAGGGATCAACTTATCCTGCAACGTTAGACAGGCAGGTACTGTTGGTGCAGGTACTATTGATCAAGTGTCTCCACCGTCCCTGTTGAAGGATTCGATGCCAAAGCATTGGAGTTGCCCAGGCTGTTCTGATGTGATGATGGTAGGTGGGATATACAAGTGGTCAGAATCAATTGTAGACCCCCCTAAAAGTGGCCTGCTGCAGATCGTCTAATGCACAAATTCCCCTGTTGTTGTTGTATTCAACTGCTCCACGTAGTACATTCATGAAGACCTGATCACGCACTTCCCATCCAATGGCACAAGCAAGAGGGTTAGCTGTCCAGGTATACACATTGGATCCGTCTTTAGCTAGGATTTTAGTAGGAAGAGGAGTGATCAGGGGCTCCATGACCAGGGTGACGTCTGGTGAGAGTTGTAGCAGGAAAGAACAGGAGTGGAGAGGACAAAGTGGGATGGAGTTGATGAGGGATGAGCCACTGATGGAGGAATCGGCTTGGACACGGGTCACCCCGGGATTTACGGTTTGACCGAGCGGGTCCTTGTGCCGAGCGGATGAAGAAGATGATAGCGAGGAGTGGTGGATGGAAGAGTGGACGCAGGGATGAAACCAAGTGCGCTACTAATTTTAGAGGTGTGGAATGCGACAAGGGGAAGGCGGAAGCCAACGTGCCGCAAGAATTTCGCTACTAACATGGGTGTAGGCTGCTGCAAGATTGGCAGCCGGCGCATGCACATCCTTGTGCTTGCAACAGATGCTGATGATAGCTAATGACAAGAAAGGAGGTGCATGACTGACTGATGATGCTGTTGTGAGCACAGGGGTGAACCACGTACGTTGATGAAGGGTTCGACCTGGGCATAGGTAACCGCTAAATTTGCGGTTTGACCGGACAAATCCTTGGTAAATATGGAATTGTCGTGAAGGTTTGGATGGAAGTTGTGCGGACGGCGAGCTACACCATCAACCTCGCCCCTACAGTGGTGCTGAAGGGGAAGAGAGGCTAGAAGACGCCACAAGAGGTTTGGAGCGGGTGCAAGCAAAGTTTGGTGCACTGAAAGTGTTCAGATGTAAGGTGCATGCGATGGTGCAGGCTGCGCAGCGGCGCGACAGTAAGCTAGAGCTGCGGGCAAAGCCATACCTTTTCATTGGCTATGTGAGTGCGTATAAAACGTACCGGCTCTACAACATGCACAAGAGGAGGTAATCCACAACCAATAAATTGAGTTTGACGAGGAGCAGAGGTACATCAGTAGCAATGACATGGGCGTGGTTGACTCTCTAGACATGGCTTAGTGGTTCCAGCTCCTTCATTACGAGAAGGAGCCATCGGTCGTCGGAGTTGAGGATGCGGCATCAGAGCGGGACGGTGCACCAGTAGTGGCAGTCGACTCGGAGGACTCTTTTGATGACCAAGCTGATGATGAGATCCACCGGAAGGATACGGAGGATGAGGCACAAAGTGTGCCAAGGCACGCACTCCCGGTGGCGTATGCATCCGGTGCCCTGTGGAAAATCCACTAGACGTGCCACCCGTCCGGGAGATGTCTTGTCAAAGTGGGAGAGACCCGTAGGGAGCTGTCAGGTTGATGAATCAGTGGAGCATGCAGAGTTGGAGGGATCGCAGCTCAGCGATGAGGCACCACCATAACTGTCGCGCTGCAACGTGAGGCAGGAAAAAGCGGGGAAGCGCTTTGACGCAAGCACCGGTCATTGGGTTGGCATGACATGGTGCGTGCTGGCTACATCAATAGAGACGACAACTGTGCAAGAGGCACTTGCGTGGCCGGATCAGTGGGACGCACCCATTAAGCCTGAGCTGGCTTCCATCACGAAAAATGACACGTGGGAGCAAGTTGACATGCTAAAAGATGCCAAGGTCATCGGCTCAAAGTGGGTCTTCAAGACGAAGTTCACGAAGGAATGTGTGGTTGACATATACAAGGCACGGCTGGTGGCGAAGGGTTACGAACAGCGTAAAGGGGAACACTATGATGAGATGTTTACTTCCGTCTCCAAGTTCACAAGCATCTGGACAATCCTTGCGGTGGCAGCCACGAAGGACATGGAGCTCCATCAGATGGACATAAAGACGGCCTTCCTCAATGGCATCATAGACAAAGAGATTGACATGGAGGCGCTGGAGGAGGTGGATGCGTCAGAGGGCAAGGTGTGCAAGCTGCGGCTGGCGCCCAGATGCTGGTGTCAGAAGATTACAAGTGCTTCTACTGAGTGGACGCAGTCACAATGACAAGCATTGTGGTTCAGATAATAGCACAAGCAAAAGCAGAGCGAGAGTGACGATGGAAAGAGGAAGGAAAGCGGAGAAATGTGTTGTGGGTGCAGCATCGAAGGTACGGGCACTGAGGATCAGGTGTCTTAAGAGGACACAGTGAGTTGGAGAGAAGGACGGAAGCTTCTTCGAACGTGGAGGTATTGCTTATGTAAGAATGACGTTAGCAAAAAGGGCTTGGCGCCGTGCAAGAGCACGGACGCTGAGAGGTAATGAGGGAGAAGATACTGGAGGCGGCCCATAGGACAAGCCTGAAGAGGAATCCAATGGATTGATTACTCAATATGATGCAAGCAATACAAAAACACAGAGTCTTACCCTAGCGTGTTTTGTCAAGCGGGCACAGGAATGAGGTGGCGACTCGGGCAAGGGGGAAGGAGGAGGGCCTTGAGACCACGAATTGGCTTTGCTTGCCGTACGCATAGAGGAGTGACGTGTGCATAAGCAATATCCGCAGGTGCGTTTGCCTTGACCGTTGTTGTACGAAACCGTTGGCTTGGCCTTGGCGAGGCTCGCACGATGGTTGGTCGTGAAACCGTTTGAATGTTGGTGGTTTATCTCCGGGGATGAACCTGCGCTTTCTCTCTTTTTTTCTCAGTGGCTACACCCCTTGAAGCGATCTTTGAGTAATATCCGACACCCTCCTTAGATCGGGAGAGGGGTGGAAGCCTTGAAGGGTAGGCTTGGGAGTCCTGCTTGTATAGAGGTGCATAATAGAGAGAGCTTGGGAGGTTTTGGATGCGGTGGACACCTCAGCACCAGATTGTAGAAGGAGGAGAGAAAATCTAGACGGTGTAACAGAATCTGAGGAGAAGCCGTGAGTGTGGTGGAAGAAGGGGCGTCTGTAGAGGGGAGTGCATAGGTTGTCAGTAATACTGAGGCAGTTTCAGTAGGTCGCTGTGGGTCAGTTCAGGCTTGTAGTAGGAAGCATAATGGTTTCGGTCACACACCCATATCATTCTTGGAGTCGGGCCGTACTTGGGTTTGCGCAGGTTTTGCGCAGTGACAACTCTGCGGAGGCAGGCCGTCCACATTTGAGAGGTCATGTGGTGCTTCTCCATGAAGCAATCTGCTTCTTTTAGTAGGCGATTGAGGAGGTGTTTGCTGTGGGCAGGGGCTAAGCAGTGTTCAGTGGGTCGTATAGTAGTCAGTGAGGAAGGTGAGAAGGGATGCATGAGAAGTGTTGCAAAGAATGAGGCAATGTGGTGTGTCAAAGTGCTTGGCTTCTTGCCGTAGCCAGTCCCTGAGTGCATGAGTTGCTCCTCCCAATGACAGAAGAGAAAGGACAATGCAGTGGTAAGAGAATTCGTCGTGGATGTCGAGGAAGTTACTGTGGAGGACAGTAGAATATGTCGATGGCGTTTGAATGAGTGCAATGTGCAAAGAGTCAAAGCTGCAGAGAGAGGAGTGAGAGGAGAGAGGAGGAGGAGAGGACACGGTGTACATCTCAAGGCCATACTCCTCAGATCCATTCTCAGTCACAGGCTCAACTACCCCTAACATAACAGCATTGTTTGGAGAAGGATTCACAGCAGCATGTATAGCAGGAGACGGTGGTGCTTCCATGTTGTTGGCTAGAGTTGAACGCAAGCTTGAGCTGTCCATCTGGTTTTAGTAGCGCTGACTGCGCTCTTCCGCCCAGTTGGGTTGCTCTACATAGGATCTGCCGGATTTCTGGTCCAGCCACTCGTTGGTAGTACGATAATCGGAGACGTGTGACAGGTGATTGCAGCAGCCGCACTTGGTCCCTTTGAGGGGACCATGGCGGATGGTGTAGGAGTGCGCGAGGAAGCGGTTGATCAAGCGGTTGTCAGTAGTGGCGGCCATGTTCTCAAAGGAGTTGGTGGCGATGGTAGTCTCGCGAGCTTGGTTGGCAACGTAGTCTTGTTTTGCTACCATGAGCTTAGGGATGATGACGGCAATGGTTAACTGGTGGACAGGCAGTTGCAGGAGGATTTGACAGATGATATCATACTAAACAGGGAGGCCAGTGATGATGCCGGTGTAGACATGTTTGAAATAGAATCAGACAAGTCACACCCATTGGAAATTATCCGAGCTCTCAATAATGGTCTAAGCCCTCGACCGAACCAACTTGACCAACGGCTCTCAACCCCGTTGAGAGCAAATGGTCAAGATATCCCCTAATAAAGTGACATATGTCATCCGCGTCCGGCGAGTGGAAAGAAGCCGTTGCATAAGAACTTTGTCCTGTTCTGTCCATATATACCGAGGATGTTCATTCCCTCGAGTTAACCAGAATAATTTTGTACATCCTGTTCCCCTTTGGTTCCACAGCTTCGCCACCGTGTTCTCGCTCTGCTTGCTCCTTACTCCCACTGCCTTTGCCAACCATTCTCCACTCACCTCTCTTCGCTCCGTCATCCTTCGTCCAACACACATAAACCGTCACTTACCTCGCTCCTACTTTCCCTCATCATGCTCCTGTCTACCTTGCATCCTCGGTGCCTCGCCTCTTCTCAAGCTTTGCAACTAACTCCTCAGGACTGCCCTCGCCTCTCTGCTTCCCTTAGTCTGTTGACGTGCCTATGCATATCGTGTTGCTTCGTCCTGCTTCTGCTCTTGCCATCCTTGCTTAGTGCATTCTTCTGGCCTGGCATCAAAGCCTCAGGCAACATCACCTGATGCCACGTAGCCCAGTCATCGTTTTACCGCCACACTTTTCTTCTGCTACCCAGCATCTCTCAGCTGTCATTACCACCATTTTGCGCCTCCTCGCTTCCTAAGCAGCTAACAACAGCAATACCGCTTGAAGTGTTCCTCGTGCTAAAGTGTCGTCTCGTCATCCTGATCAAGCCTTACGCCCACACCGCGCCAGTGGCTCATTATTGACAAGAGCCGCTAGTAGCTCTCGAGCCGCCGCCTGTTGCCGCCTTCCTTGAAGCTTCCTACCCCTCTCCACCTACCCTTCATTGTCACTCAAACACCTCAAACATCTTTGTCCTCCTCATTTGTTTCATCTACATCACCTGCTTCATCCACTCCATCCACATCAGCCTCCTTGCATCAATCTTCTTGAGCCACGTCCTCGCACCGCTTTCTCGGGCCGTCAGCAGCAGCAGTGTGCCATCCGCCGTCACGACATCGGACACCTCTAGTCTTCCTGCTCCTCTTGCGAGCCAACTTGGGAACAAGCCATCACTCTCCTGACCTCATCGGACCAGCATTGTTGTCTACCTCACGACTTCCTCTACTGCAGCCAGCTTCTCCCACTACCAAGATATCGGACACCACTCGTCTTCCTGCTCATGCTTCAAGCCAATTGGGAAATCAGCCGTCACTGTCTTGATAGTAGAGCAGTTGGCTGTTGCCCTCGCTTCCTCCTCTACCTTCCACAACTACCGCCACTGCTTCAACGTCCTCTTCATCACCCTCCTCCTTAGCACTACTGCACCTCCACAACGTCATCGGCCAGCAACAGCCTCATCTCATCCTCCAGTGCTTCCATTCCTCCGCTTCTGCATTGGCATCCACCTCATCATCCTCTACATTGTTCCGCAATGCACGTGGTTCCGCCCCTACACCCACTCAATCATCAGGCGCTTCTCCGCCATCATCTGCCTTCATCACCCGTTCCTCCGCCTCTAGCATCATCCTCCGCTCGGCACAAGGATCCGCCCGGTCGCATCGCCCGGTTTGCAATGACCTGCGACCACGCCGAAACTTTCCGCATCGCACGTGGTTTGCCCCTACACTCACTCCTACATTATCAGCTTCCGCCTCCTCGTCAGCTAGTATCAGCAACTTTGGCAAGTACAAGGATCTGCACAAGCTAGCTGCCCACTTCGCAGCAGCGTGCACCCACACCGGCAGCAGATTTCTCGCGGTGCATTTGCACTCACCTTCTACTTGCCGCATCATATTCCTCTATTCAGCAGCGCACGTGGTTTTATCCACTCTGTCAACATGGCCTCCTCCTCTTTCGCATCGTCATCCGCTCGGATCCACCCAGACGCAATGTCCGTTTCGCGACAACCTATGCTCACGCTGACACTTCCGCATCGCACAAGGTTCCATCCTTGCGCCTACTTGATTTCAGTCCTGTGGTAGCAGCACTTCCTCATTACCTCCAGCAAACAATACCTACTCCTTCTTCTCATGTCATTCCCTACTCGTCCCTTCCCTCAGGCGAAGTCAAGCGTGCAAACTCCAAGACTCTGCTTCTGGTGTATCGGACAGCGCTCGTCCTTCTGCTCATTATTCGAGCCAACAAGTGGAACAAACCGTCACTCCACCAGACTTGACCTTGGACAAGAAAGCTTCTCTCAGCTGCCCTATAACAAAACAGAAGACCAGTTGTAGTAGAGGCTCTCATGTGATTGGCACAGTGGCAGTGCCTTCCCTTCACATTGCTTCTTGGACCTCTGTACATGGCTCTCTCTTGGGAGACGTGTGCTAGACTTGCGAAAGATGGAAGCAATGTCGTTGGTTGGGAAAATCATGTGCTCACTCCGGCAAACCAAACCCCAATCAACCAGTACAACATGGCGCAGCTCCTCACCGGACAATATGAATACCTTTGCTCGCCACATTGCCCCATCCCAGACTATTGAGATTCCTCCTTCAACGTCTACCATCTGCTTTAGGAGTGACTGCATTCTTCNTGGGAAAATCATGTGCTCACTCCGGCAAACCAAACCCCAATCAACCAGTACAACATGGCGCAGCTCCTCACCGGACAATATGAATACCTTTGCTCGCCACATTGCCCCATCCCAGACTATTGAGATTCCTCCTTCAACGTCTACCATCTGCTTCAGGAGCGACTGCATTCTTCCTACCTTCACCACCAACTGAAGACTAACTCTGTCCCTGAACTGTGGCTTTGTATCCGGCAACAAGCCTGGAGAAAGCAGTGGATTGTAACCACGTGTCAGAACAACAACAATTTTCTAGATCTCACTGGAAGAGTGCATGTTCTGTGCCACGCGTTTTCTCCGTCCACAGCACACGAATGGGCAACAGAGGTCTACAAGGCCCTGTACCGTGAACTCATGCATGACGAACTGCTTGGGAACATGACCTATCTGGGGCCAACGGTTTCTAACAAAACCCTCCGCCACCACAAGGAAAGAATCAATCAAGAAATCAGGGAAGGACTCAAACAACTCCTTAGACAAAAACGTCATCAGCTGGTGGAGGAATTCCCTTCGGACCTCAGGGAAATGTAGAATAACTTACACATGCACTGTGGAGTACACCATTCACACATGTGGGAGAACAAATACTACCACTAGTATAAGAGGTCATCCCTCCATAGTTTTGTTGGATTCAAAGGGGGTGTTGGAATAGAATCTGACAAGTCAGACCCCTCGGAAACTATCCAAGCCCTCAATAAAGGTTCAGGTTCTCGACCAAACCAACATGACCAACGGGCAAGAGATCCCCTAATAAAGTGACATCTGTCATCCGCATCTGGATAGCTGAAAGAAACCGTTGCATAGGACCTTTTTCCTGTTCTGTCCATGTATATCGAGGATGTTCATTCCCTCGAGTTAACCAGAATAGTTCTGTCCATCCTGTTCCCCTTTGGTTCTACGGCTTTGCCACCGTATTCTCGCTCTTCTTGCTCCTTGCTCCCACTGCCTTCGCCAACCATTCCCCACTCACCTCTCCTCGCTTCCTCATCCTTCGCCCAAGACACATCAACCGACACTTACCTTGCTCCTACTTTCTCTCACCAAGCCCCTGCCTACCTTGCATCCTCGGTACCTCACCTCTTCTCAAGCTTTGCAACTAACTCCTCGGGACTGCTCTCACCTCTCTGCTACCTTCATTCCATTGACGTGCCTATGCATGTCTCGATGCTTCTTCTTGCTTCTGTTCTTGCCGTCCTGGCTCAATGCATTCTCCTGACAAGACAACAACTGGCGGCAGGTCAATCTTCATTTCTTTGAGGTCACGTGCGATGGTGGTGACGGCGGCAATGTAACTTCCCATGTTGGTTATGGGCGGCAAAGGGCACGGAGAAAAGCAACATGATTTTGATGCTGCAGGCGGTCGAGGTGTTGTTGCTGAAGCGATCTTCAAGGGCCTTCTAGACCTCATGGGTCTTGGAGCCGAGAGTGCAAATATATTCATGCAGCTCGGGGGAGGACGTGGTCATGATAGTCATGAGAGCAGTGCTATTGGCGACGTTCTAGGAGGTACGGGAGATGGTGGATGCTACTTTGGCAGTACTAGTGGCAGTTGAAGATCCGATTTTGGATGCCAGTAGGAGCAAAAGGTGAGGATGCATTCTGAGGAGGAGGACTGTACATAGTTCCGCCGGAGGGGTTGCCTCATGCAGCTGCGGCGGTTGCACCAGTCGCGGGTGCACCAGCTGCGGCGGTATCAGGTGGTTCCACCCCGGTGTTACTCTTGGTGAGGAGGTCACTAAGAGAAACTCCCTCAACCTTCTGAGTCCTAAAGAAAAGAGAGAGGAGTAACTCCACAACTTGTAGTTACTGGTTCCATCCGGCTTTATAGTGAGCTTGGAGAGACAAGACAGAGTGAGGGCCGAGACCATGATGCAGTTGATGTGAAGGTTGCAGCAACTTGATGGTAAGGAGGGTCTGATGGCAGACAAGAAGGACGGATCAGACAGCTGCGCGAGATGGCGGCACGAGGCAATGTCAAGGAAGTTGATGATGATGACGATGTCTGGAGGATGATGAGCAAACGAGGCGATGGCGAATGATGTTGAGTCACTTTTTGAATACAGAGATGAAACATCGTGCGTGAGAGTAGCAAATATGACGGTGGAGGAGGGGAAGCTGCTGCTAATGAGGAGGAATGTGGGCGTAGTGGCAGGCCGCATGCGTGAAGTCACTAGGAGGAAATGGAATGGTTCTATAACAACACCTTAGTGAAAAGACGCGCTGCTACCAAAGTTCTTCTGGCGGCCACAATTCTTAAAGGCAGAGGAGCTTGACTGAGGTGGAAGTGGGTGCAGCCGACAGCGACGAGCACGAAAGAGCCAGGCGTGTCACTTCGGCTCTGGTACCATTTCAGAAGATTGCAGGTGTTGCTGTTGAGTGGACGCGATCACAATGACGAGCGTTGTGGTTCAGGTAGCAGCACAAGCAGAAGCAGAGCCGACGCAGCAACGGAAAGCGGAGTGGAAGCGAAAGAGGAAGGCAAGTGGAGAAATGTGTTGGGGGTGTAGCACCGAAGGTGCGAGCACTGAGGATCAGATGTCTTGAGTAGACGCAGCACTTTGGAGGGAATGACTGGAGCTTCTTTGAAGGTAAGGGCATTGTTGATGTAAGAATGACATTAGCGAAAAGGACTGGGCGCATTGCAAGAGCACGGACGCTGAGAGATAATGAGGGTGAAGAAACTGGAGGCAGTCCAGAGGGCAAGCCTGACGAGGAATCCAATGGATTGATTACGCAAAAGGATACAAGTAATACAAATAGGTAGAGTCCTAGCCTAGTACGCTTCTTCAAATGGGCACAAGAGTGAGGTGGCGACTCAGGCGAGGGAGAAGGAGAAGTTTCTCAAGACCACGATTTGGCTTTGCTAGGCATACACATAAAGGAGTGACGTCTGCAGGAGTGATCTCAGAAGGTACATTTTCCTTGACCGTTGTTGCACGAGCCGTTGGCTTGGCCTTGGTGAGGCTCGCACGATGGTCAGTCGTAAGACCATTCGAACGTTGGTCGTATATCTCCGGAGATGAACTTGCGCTGTCACACTATATTTTCTCAGTAAGTGCACCCCATGAAGCAATCTCCAAGATAATGTCCACCAGCTGGTACCAACATATGGGCAGCTTCATGGTACAACTCTGCTTCAGGCGCTGTGGGTCGGATCACAGCGTGAACGTGCAACGCGACAAGGACCTCCATCAGATTGTTGCACTCTACGTGGAGAACCTGATTCAGTGCTCGATGGACCTGTTGATCCTACATCAGCTGAATGAGCAGCTGAGCAGTAGATTCCAGATGTCGGACATGGAGGAGCTGGACTACTGCCTCAGGGTGAGCGTCGCGCGGTACCGGAGGACAGGCATGCTTGAGCTGGGGCAGGCCAAATACGTTGCCGAGGTATTGAAGAAGTATGACATGGATGACTGGAAATCAGTTGGCTGTCCGGTATCCACGAATTGTGAACATAGTGCGTCAATGACACCGCAAACAAAAGAAGAGCGGGTGGATATGGAAGGGGTGCCCTACCAATTGGCGGTGGGCACACTCATGTATGCCATGGTGGGAATTCGACCAGACTTGGCCTACGCGGTGGGCCAAGTGAGGAAGTATGTGGCTGATCCAGGGCCACTACACTGGAAGGCGGTCAAGCTTATCCTCTGCTACTTGCAGGCGTTGTGACATGCGTGCCTGAGGTTTGACGGTAAAGGGCGGTCCAAAGCTTTGCGTCTAGTCTGCTACACGGATGTATACTACGCTGGTGATGTGGACAAGTGGAAGTCCACATCCAGCTACGTGTTCTTCCTCGCTGGTATAGCAGTCTCATGGTACAACAGGAAGAAATACTGCATCGCCATCTCCATAGTATAGTCAGAGTACATCGCATTAGCCAAATCGGTCAAGGAGGTGGTGTGGCTTTGCAGGTTGCTGAAGGAGATGGCTGTGACGCAGCAAGAGCCAACGATGGTGCAAGATGACAACACCAGCGCTGTTGCGCTGACCAACAATCCAACAGAGCACAGGAGGACAAAGCACATCAACATACATTACCATTACGCATGGGATATGGTTGAAAAGGGATAGGTGGTGCTGTAGCACTACAACACGCATCACATGCCTGCGGAATGCTTGACCAAAGCGCAACCAGTGGATCGGCACGTGATGAGTGTGGCCGGAATTGGGATGACCAGCTGGGATGACTAGCAATAGGACACAGCGGAAGATGAGTGAGAGGAAGCAAGAGCAGCGAGCATGCAAGGTGCAAAGGGGAGACTGTTGTATTTTTGCCCCTTAACATGCCCGAGGTGGTGCCAGGAGGCGTTGACAAGTCGCTAGAGGGTGAAAATCCTTGAAATTCACTCAAGTTGCCTGAGGGGTACTCTAAATCCAGATTGGATTAAAGTTCCTAAACTGTGATGAGTTGCGCAATCTGGTGGAAGTTGTTTCACCAGAATCGGACAAGTAACGAGGAAAATACAGCTTCCAAAGTTGGGATGTGTGTTGCGGCTCTTAGAGTCGGCCGTGGTTCGATTGCCAGTGAAAAATCCACCGGAAGAGTAACAAAAATAGTATCAGAAGAATGGAGTAAGTGGAGACAGTAAGGGCAGAGGCAGACTGAAGCAGAACAACATGCGCACCCAGCTTGACAAGGTGACGGCAGCAGGAAGGCGTGAGTCGTTGCGAGGAGTTACTCGCGGAAGGTCAACGAGAAGTTATGTGTTGAGGATAGGTGCAAGGTAGACACATGACAAGCGAGAGAAGGTCAAGGCGGAGTGGATGTGATGAGTTGGTGGCAGTTGAGCAAAGAGTTGAGTGGCAAGAGAGGATGGCAAGATCAGAGTGAGAGAAGAGCGAGCGAGACAAAGACACGGCGGCAAAGCCGTGGAACCAGAGACGAACAAGATGAGCATCACAATTCTGGGTTAAGCTCAAGGGGATGAACATTCTCATTATATGTTAACATAACAAGACAAAAGAGCATGACAACGGCTTCTTTCCGCTAGCCGGACACGGGTGACAGGTGTCACTTTATCAGGGGATGACTTGAGTTTTAGGTATCAACGGTTACTTTCCAAGGGCCATTGGTCAAGTGGGTTTGGTCCAGGACCTGAACCTCTGTTGAGAGTTCTTGTTGGTGTAGCACATTTCACTGACACCCCAAGGTACACCTATAAGAGTAGAAGAGGAGACATCTGTAGTATGAGTTATGTGTTGTCCTCTAAGGAATCTTCCAAGGGAGCAGGCTCTTCTCCTTCAGAAGGTTCTGTTAATGGAGATGGAGCTGGTGGCAGTACAAGAGGAGGAGGGAGGCCGTATGGGTTGAGACCTTGAGGTTGATACTCCCTCGTCCTTGTTCGGCGGCGAGTTTGATCAGGAGGTTCACCTTCTGCACATAGTTCCTCAAGGTTGCTCATGATGACAAGGATGTCAAGGCCTCCAGAGATGATGGTGTTGTGGAATGGGAGGTCTGTGGTCGTCAAGAGGAGAGCTTGAGCTTGCAGAAGGGTGTGTTCATAGTTTACCTAGCAGTGCCGATTATGCCGCGTGGACCACATCACTCGGTCCAAGAAGAATCGTCTAACACTGAAGCCTCGGACTGTCAGATCTCGGGAAACATTTATTAGGGCTTCCTCCCACTCGATGAAGTTGTTGTCTTCTTAGTCCACGAACTCAAGTACCGGGATGTCACAAATCAGATTCAGCATGTTTTGGTCCATGTCTGGTTGGTAGGTCCATCTGCGGAACCGAGGGGGTGGTCTGTTATCTTCCATGGGTTTGAAGGAGAGGGCCGCATGTGCTGAATCAGGTGAAGAAGGTTGCTGCGCACTGTGGTGAATGCCATGTTGACTTTGGAAAGTCAAAGTTAATGGCCAAGTCGGAAGTCGAATGTCGGAAATCGGCTGCCAATGAGCCAAGTCGGAAGTCAGTTTTCCTCCAACCTGTCATGATCCTCATAATTGTGTGCCAAGTACCGTGTCTTGCGTAGACTATACTTGAAAACAATCCATATGTGACTTTCAACACTTGATGGATTGCATATGTATCATGTATATGATGTCATTGGACACAATTTTTACACATAACGTACCTGCATGATGTGTTTATGCACACCCCAACATTAAAAATCCACAACTCCATAATCTCTTAATGGATTTTAGCGATTCAAATCACGTTGGAATCAAATACGCACAATCTATATTCCACTACCAATGTCAAAGTTGACTTTTAGTCGAATTTGACCAACTCTCTGACTTAGACTTTGACCCCAAAAGTCAGAAGTCGAAGTCAACATGGGGAAAATGGAACAATAGAGTGCGTCAAGGGGAAGGCAGGAGCCAACGCGTAACAAGAGATCTGCTGTAGGCTTGGTTGTAGGCTGCAGCGGAGTGAGCAGCTAGCACGTACGGTTCCTTGAGCTGACGGCAGGTGTGGATGGAGCTGATGATGGAGACAATGAGGGATGATGGCTTACAAACGATCAGAGTACACGGAAAAGTCGCGTCTGCTGTGGACATTTCGGCGTGGGTGAAGGTCATCGCAAAAGTGGCGATGCAACCGGGCAGATCCGTTTGCCGAGCGGATGACAAAAGCTGATGAAGGCAGGCAAGACGTCGTTATTGTCA
Source organism: Penium margaritaceum (assembly GCA_023375785.1). Lineage (NCBI taxonomy): Eukaryota > Viridiplantae > Streptophyta > Zygnematophyceae > Desmidiales > Peniaceae > Penium > Penium margaritaceum. The sequence continues at coordinate 28,521 of SZWC01025871.1, forward strand.
GAAATGTATGTCAATCGCCACAACACACACCCAGGTTTAGTTCATGGACTGTGATACTGAAAGTCCGCCTTGGAGCCTGAACGGGACAGGCAGGTGGATAAAAGAAAGTAAGGAAACCGAATTCATCTCCGAACCCGAGAAGGACCAACGGCTTCGGTGGGAACGCGCACGAAACGGCCAGCGCGCGTCCCCAACCGGCCGGCCAGCACCGGCGACTACCAAGCGCTACCACCCAGTGACCGACGTGCGCTCCGGTACCCGCGTCGCAACAACAAGGCACAACAGACCCGACTCGGAGGTGACACCGCATCGCCAGCACCAAGCACGACAAGAAGCAAGAGGCATCTGCCGCCAACGGCGGCTCCTTTCCTTTTGGCCACCATAACGAGAAGATGCGACTAGCACCATCTAGGTTAGACAACCCTAGGAGTACTTAGCCAGAACTAGGACTACTCCAGCTTCAACTGCTACCTCCCGCATTGGCGGTGCAAAGAGCAGCTTCAAGCGTGCTGCTCTAGCTGCCCTAGCAGCATCTAGGGTATCCAAGCGTCGGGCAGGTGGCACTTTAGCAACAGCTGTAGTAGCTAGGAATCTGGCGGCAAAGCGCAGAGCTGTTGATGTTGCAAAGAAGTACAAATAGATGCTGTCCTTCTTTACTTGTGATCAATGCAATCTGTGATTTTTCAAAAAGTATGTGGTTCTTTGCAATGTGTGTTTCTTCCTTTGAACATTCCTTGAAATACCTGACCATAATGAAAGTGTCGTAGTGATAAAGTAACATAATAACATGGTGACATGGTGACATGGTGGCATGGTGACATGGGTAGATTACATGGTTGTATGCTGTTTCACAATGGTGCAAAATGAAAGGTTTTTTAGAGATAACCTTTTTAGCACTTTGAATACACGTGCTGGAAATGTACTTAATTTCTTGAATTTGCAAATTTCCACACACATGCGGCCAGAATGTGGCCAGAATTCCCAAACCCAGCTTCACCCACATCGATGTGGTCCATCGTGGCTACATCGATGTTCCGAGGTGGACATCGATGTACCGAGATTTTAGGGATCAAGGTCAATACTGGCTGGAGGAGACAAAGGATACTGATGGTTGATGAGGAGGATGTGTGAAGGCTGATGGTGGTTCGAGTGAATAATGTGAAGCTGATGAAGCAGCGATGGCAGTGGAAGAAGGAAGAAGAAGTGAGGAAGGCAGCTGTATGCAAGAGCGAGGCAAGCAGATGCTCTACTATCAAGACAGTGATGGCTTGTTCCCCCAATTGGCACGGGGCATTAGCAGGAAGACTGGGGGTGTCTGATATCTTGGCAGCGAGAGGAAGTTGGTTGCAACAGAGAAAGTCATGAGGTGAGCAGTGACGCTCGTCTGCGGATGTCAGGAGAGTGATGACTTGGTCCCAAGTTGCCTGGAAGAATGAGCAGTAATAGTGGTGGTATCCAATGTCGTGATGGCGAATGGCAATTTGCTGCTATTGACGATGCGAAGATGCCATGCGGGAGGGTGGCTCGAGACGATGACGGTAATCAGGCTGATATAGACGGGACACATAAAGCAAATGAGGCAGATGGGGTAAATAAAGCAGATGGAGCAGATGAGGAAGACAAAGACGCTTGCGGCGGCTCGAAAGACGAGGTAGGACAGGTGGCGGGCGACAGGAAGCTTTGAGTAATATGGCGACTAGCGGTGGCAAGAGCGCAGCTTACAGCTGGTTTCGACAGCGAGTCACTCAGTGTTCTTCATGAGCGCAGATTGGGTGCAGGGCTTGATCTGGATGAAGAGAAATCACTTCAGCATGAGAAACAATCCAAGCACAGCTGCTGATGTCAGTTGTGGACAAAGCTAAGCGGCGCAAGGTGGCGGTGGTGGCAACAGATGAATGCTGGATAGAGAAGCCAAGCGATGGCGATAGCAGAGCGACAACGGGACACCAGGTGATGTTGCCTGATGCTCTGAGACCATGTCAAAGGAGTGAGAGGAGATAGTAATGGCAGAGGCAGGCAAGAGCAGAACAACATGCGCACCCATCTTGACAATATGACCGTAGTAGGAAGGCGTGAGTGGTTGTAAGGAGTTAGTCGCGGAAGGTCAACGAGAAGCAATGTGCTGAAGGTGGGTGCGAGGTAGACACGGGAGCAGTGAGAGAAGGTCATGGTGGAGCGGATGTGATGAGTTGGTGGCACTTGAGCAAGGAGTTGAGTGACGGAGCGAGAGGGCATGAACGGAGAGAGGATGGCGAGAGCAGAGTGAGCAAAGAGGGAGCAGGGCGAAGACACGGCGGCAAAGCCGCGGAACCAAAGGCAAACACGATGAGCACAACTATTCTCGGTTAAGCTTAGGGGAATGAACATCCTCGGTACATATGAACAGAACAGGATAGAAAAGCATGACAACGGCTTCTTTCAGCTAGCCGGACGCGGGTGACATATGTCACTTTATTAGGGGATGACTTGACTTTTAGGTCTCAACGCTTACTTTCGGAGGGCCGTTAGTCAAGTGGGTTCGGTCCAGGTTGTAAATCTTTGTTGAGAGTTCTTATTGGTGTGGCATATTTCACTTACATCTGGTGTTATTGCCCCAGAGGACCGCCGAGTCAATACGACGAATGATCCGTCGGGTGTCAAAACTGCAGGTTTTTACTGAGGGACTTGACCAAAATTTTGGCTCGAGGTCCGAAACTTAGTAGTATAGTTTGATACTCGGAGACTTATTTGAAATTCTGACTGCAGGTGCATGGACAGCTTTTGAACCACATCAATCCCCATCACAAAACGCGATGACAACTCATTGAAACACACGCCAAGAGCACGGGGAGGAACCATCACTATTTTAATGGAAATCTGTGCCTCAGGAAAGACATGTTGATGGGTCCTTCATGTGTGAGGGTGCCTCGGCGGACGGACACCATGTGTGCCGCTAACTGAGCGGTTGAATTGGTGTGTGGTGCTTTGATGGACATAGCAAAAGCTGCGGTTAACCAAATCACACATGGTTTGGTGCATTAGAAAGCTTGGGACTAGCCCTGCAACTTGTCAATTCATATCCATGTCTATAAACTAACAAAAAATGTCGTTATTATCTTTGTTAGTCTCTTTGCCGCATACTGCTGTCCGCAGATGCCAGTTGTGAGTGCTGTGGGTGGTGGTAGACACCATTGCCTTGGCACGGAACGTCAGTGTAGGATCACAAGGGGAGCTAGGAGGAGTTGTTGCTGTTGACATGGTGTGCCCATTACCAAAAGTGCCGTTGATTATATTCCCTGGTTCGACCACTTGAGAGTGGTGAAACACCTGATCTGACTTTAGATTTGGATTCCTTGGATTGTTCCATGGACGTTTGAGCTTTGAATCGCTCAATTTGAGTGAGTATTCAGAAAGTTAGCCTAGCCCAAAAATTGGGTGTTGGGCGGGGTGGAATCTGGTACCCGCCATGGGTGGCGGGATAATCCACCGCCAGTGATACAAGTTTGTCTCTAATGCGCTCCAAATACACTTGGACCATGAATGAAGCGAACAGAGGGACCTCCTTGACCAGGGTTAACTTCTCCTTGAATTCTGGGTGAGGAAAGGCGCTTCGACGGGTCATTGTCAAAGCGCCTCCTATTGCCTAGCGTGCAAGGCAAGGTGGACGGCTCCACCAAGAATTACTCCGACAACCATAGCAGGGGCTCTACTGCTCCGATTTTGGCGTGCTTGGTCACGTTGGAAAGCTTATATCACATGCTATAAGGTTCTGATGTAATCTCACTACGCTAAGTAACAAATACAAGCTTCGATTCAGTTCTACTGAATACGACGTGTTCTGCCCACCCACATCCGTGATCCTTGTGCACCACACTCTTCACCATTGGTGTCCATTGTCTTCCAAAAACATTGGCAGCTTGTACGACTGAGAGCTAGGCATCCTTACGGGTGCTTCCACACCCACTAGTGCCAACAAAGGATTATGGGCCCACGTGCCTAGAAGGATCCTAGCTCTACAACTTTCACGCTACCGCCGTGCACCATGGCACCGACCGAGCAAGAGAGCATCGGCGCCGTCTTGAAGTTCGATGGGCTTGGCTTCCACTTGTGGAGGTGGGAGTTTGAGGTCTTCCTGGATGACAAGGGCCTGCTTGAGCTGGTCAACGGTAAAGAAACTGCCCCTCCGGATACCGCGACGCCGGAGGAAGTGGACACGTACAAGAAGCGAAACAAGAAGGTGCTTGCCTCCTTAGTGTGTGCGCTAGCTCCGACACAGTGCTCCCTCATTCAAGGATGCACAAAGTCTGCGGAGGCCTGGAAGAAATTCTGCACCATCTACCAGACCACCAACCTTGCTAAGCAACCCTTCGTCTTCAAGAGGCTTGTCACCCTCTGAGCCAACCAAGGCGACGACATCATGGGGTTCCTGCAGCAAATCGTGTCCCTTACTGCCGAATGCGTAGCCACCTGGTAGAAGGTCGACCCTCAGCTCCAAGCCATGATCCTCCTCCTGGCCTTGAGGGACAGTTGGAGTCCCATGATCACCGTCGTTGGCGGCTGGTCTGCCGATGAGCTGAAGTGTTGGAAAGGGAGCCATCCGGCTCAATTTCAGGTCCACAGGAGCAAGTTCCTGGAAAGTACC
>SZWC01025873.1:0-11420 GCA_023375785.1 Penium margaritaceum
GGAGATATGTGAATGTTGTACAATGGCTACTTATCTCACTATGCAATTCACTGAATCACGTATGATAGGCACAGACTTTTTGAAATAGAACTCGCTCCAAGGGTCACCCTGCGCACAATTTCGTACTGAAATAGGTGACACGAGCACTAAATACAATTGGTTTTGGCTCAACGGTAGAACAGTTTGTTGAAAAACATTGAATTGGAATTAGAGCATGAACGCATGGGTTCCAATCTCGTGACCAACATGAAGCACAATACCACTTTGCCGTCATTCCATGGTACTTGTCAGGACACATAGGAGAGCATCATCATCGAGACATGGGTCTCACATGCAGAGGGAAGCCTGCGCGTTGGGACTGTAGCGTGGCGAACTACAGGACAGCAGGTTGAACAGTTTGAACACAAAATACAACAAGTTTTGGCTCAACGGTATAGTAGTTTGTTGAAAACCGTTACAAACTTTCATTTGTGTTACTTGTCTCATTTTATGTTTGCAAGGAATGTTTACACCTTTGATATATGTAACCATTTCTTGCAGGTACATCTTGTTTTTAGGATGCAATGAAGGTAACGTAGTACACTTACCATTTCATATACCACAAATCAAATTGTGATTATTCAGTTACGCTAGTGATGCCATTTTCAAAAACAATTTGAGATCGAGACCAGTCTCAATCTCAATTGTCCCCATTTTTTTCGTCTTGTTCTCTCGTATAGAACGACACAAGAAATTTTTTATTTTTCTTGTGCGAGACGAGACCAGATGAACACACGCCATAAGGCGTGCAAGATGCGGATGAGGATCCTGTACCGCTGTGTGGTTCTTGATTTTTGTTTCTGTGACCCCTGCCAGGTTTGCCAAGGCTTTAAGAACCAATGGCACACTAGATCCATTGTGTTACACATTCTTTGGAAACGATCGTAGAGGGTCAAGAAGAACATCCAAAGAAAATTGATGTGATTATTTTTTCTAGAATTAAACCAACGAGATTGAATCCTTTACTATGTTCGTTTCGTAAAATGATGTTGCTACATTGCCACAAATAGTTGATCTACTCTCCGTACTTTTTGTAGCCCCCTCTAAGATGGTTGCCCACTCCAAACTCTGGCTAGTCTTGGAGGTTTTTTGTGTCCATGTTGGTTGTTTGCACTCATCGTGTTCTGTTGTGTCCTCCCGGCTTGTGTACATCGGCGTGCAGATGACTGACGGCGAGACTCGACGCCGGTGGAGTGTCGTCCGGTGGAGCCGACGCACGCTGAGGTCGTCTCGCGGTTCGCTGGAGCCTCCTCTCTCCGGCGACGTGTTCAGCTCCATCGGCAGGCCTCCCCGGCGGTCGCTGCCGGCAATCACTGCCGCTGCAGTCGCTGTCTGCATGCGTCCAGCACGTACTGCCGTGTCTGCGTCGTCGTGCACTGCATAGGGTCCCAGTTGCGTGCTACATGACCCTGTTTGGCGGTAAAAACCGTCGTTGGCACTATCTGGGTTTAGGCTGCCATAACTCCTTGCTACTGTTTTTCTAGTAGATTCTGACCGCACGGCTGCGTTCGCAGCATTGGTATTATGGTATGGTCCAGTTTTCAGGCAAAACGGACGACGCCCGGGTTTTGGGCTGTTGGCTACCTGGCAGGCCTCACCGAGAAAACCTGCCAGCCTGAACTGAGCTATTTTCTGATTGGCTGATGGACTGCGTAACAAGCTCTACAGAGCTGGGGGGGGGGGCTAGATCTTGGAGGGGTCCCCCATTGCTGTTCATTCTTCATTCTTAATCAGTCATTGTCAGTTTTCAGCTGCTTTCTGGCGCTAACTCTGGCGCGCGCGTTTCTGAGTAACAAAACCCAGAGCTTCCAGACTTAGACTCTAGAGCAGCGGACTGAGGGGGCAGCTGAGTGAAGCAACGAGCGTGGAAGCCCGCACGCTGCATCAACAACGCTGCTGCCCCAGCATGCTGCATAGTTTCCAGCTTGGTATCAGAGCCAGAGCGTAGCAGCAGCAGCAGAAGACCGACGAACAGGTGCCAGACAACGCCGGCGGACCTTCCATACGCGCCAGTGCAGGGGAAACGCTGCCGGATTTTTTCCGACAGCATTGACCCTCCTGGTGGCGGCGTCAGATGTTTTCCCACGGCCACTGGGCCAGGGGAAATGCTGCCGAAATTTTTTCGGCAGCACTGACCCCCACGCGTGATGCGAGGAGGTGAGCGGCAGGCGACGTCTGACGTCTGTGGGCGACGACGCACACGGCAACGTCACCCAGGTGCAGTGACTGGCACCACCTGCAGCAGCAAGCAGCAGCAGCAGCTCGCAGCAGTAGCAGCAGCAGCTCGCAACAGCAGCAGCAGCAGCCCGTAGCAGTAGCAGCTCGCAACAGCAGCAGCTCGCAGCAACAGCAGCCCGCAGCAGCAGCAGCTCGTAGCAGCAGCAGCTCGCAGCAGCAGCAGCCCGCAGCAGCAGCAGCTCGTAGCAGCAGCAGCAGCAGCTCACAGCAACAGCACCAGCAGCCCGCAGCAGCAGTAGCTTGTAGCAGCAGCAGCAGCGGGCAGCAGCAGTAGTGGCGTGCAGCAGCAGCAGGCAGCAGCAGCAGCAAGCAGCAGCTGCCAGCCGCGGCTGCTGCTGCCCGCTGCTCGCAGCGAGCGAGCAGCGAGCAGCAGCCCGCTGCTCGCAGCAGACAGCGGGCTACTGCCCGCTGTGTCACGAGCCAAAGAAGAAAAAAAAAAAACGAAAGACGAAGGAAAAAAAAAGGGACTACGAAGCCCCTCTGCTGCAGCTTCAGCGAGCAGCTGCTGCAGCACGTAGCAGCTGTAGCAGCAGCACCCAGCTGCAGCAGCGAGCTGCAGCAGCCACAGTAGCTACTGCAGCTCGCAGCACGCGCAGCACCAGCTGCAGCAGTAGCAGCAGTAGCAGCAGTAGCAGCAGCAGCAACAACAGCAGCATCTGCAACAACAGCAGCAGCAGCAGCAGCAGCAGCAATAGCAGCAGCAACTGCAGCAGCATTTGCAGCAGCAGCAGTAGCAGCAGCAGTAGCAGCAGCAGTAGCAACAGCAGTAGCAGCAGCAACATCAGCTGCAACTGCAGCAACAGGAGCAACAACAGCAGCAGCAGCAACAACAACAACAGCAGCAGCTGCAGCAACTGCAGCAGCATCAGCTGCAGCAGCATCAGCATCAATAACATCAGCGGCGGCCCCAACATTCACCGCTGCTGACATCATTGCTGACGTCAGCACCCCTCTGCTGACGTCACTGCTGACGTCACTGCTGACATCAACAAAAAAAAACAGAAACAAAACAAAGGGACACCAAGGCATGGCGGATAGTCCAGGCGAGGGGGGGTCCTCCTGTGATGGGGGGACCCTCGCCCCCCCTTTCTTGCAACGGTTGCTGTAGCATCAGCAGCAACAGCAACACCCGCCGTAGGACCAGCAGCAGCCGCCACCGCCGCTGCCGCAGCAGCCGCTATTGCTGCAACAGCAGCCGCCGCCTATACAGCTGGCGCCACCGCCGCTATAGCAGCCGCCGCCGCCTCTGCAGTAGCAGCCGCAGCCTCTATAGCAGCAGCCGCCACCTCCGCTGCAGCAGTCGCCGCCGCCTCTGCAGCAGCAGCCACCACCGCCGCTGTAGCAGCACCCACCACCGCTGCAGCAGCAGCCACCGCCTCTACAACAGGAGCCGCCACCGCCGCTGCAGCAGCAGCCGCCGCCTCTACAGCAGCAGCCGCCACCGCCACTGCAGCAGCACCCGCCGCCCGTATAGCTACAGCCACCGCCGCAGCAGCAGCAACAGCCGCAGCAGCAGCAGCTGCCACCCACTAGTGTCATCGGCGGCCATTCCGACCCCCTCGCGGCTCTTCAGCAACAGCTCGCCGCCTTGACACAACAGCTTGCTGCGCTCCAGCCGGTACCCGCCCAGACTGTCACCAGTGGTCCACCGTCGTTCGTCCCTCCAGGGCACGCCAGCCCAGCTTTGTCTGCTGCCACGTACTACCTGGCTCAGTAGCAGACTCAGCGCCAGCGACAAACAGTCACCTCCGTCCTTGGCCTCACTCCGGGTGCCTGCCGCAGGCAGAAGGACTTTGAGACGCCGCCGCCGTCGCTTCAGGCCGGCGAGCAGTTCCGGAGCTGGGAGCTCAGCTTCCGGATCTGGGCGCAGGGTGAGGGCCTGTGGGCGTACTACAGCCTCCCCTATGACTCCACCCAGGGCGACCAGCTGTATGACGCTGGTCGCGCCGTCCGTGCCCTCGTCCCCGTCGCCCCTCCAGCTTCCCGCCTGGCCTTAGAGCCTTTTCTCGGCGACGTCACGGCTGGCGCCATCCCGGAACCTGCCGCTGCCTGGCACGTCCTCACCAGGCCACATCGTCTGTCCAGCGACGCTGAGATTAGCCGTCTGCTCCGGGAGTTCAACTCCCTGCACATGGGGGTGACCGAGACGGTCACTGCCTACTGGCAGCGGGCGGAGGACATCCTCCGTCGTCTTGGCACATCTGCTCCGCCCCCGCTGTCCGCGCTTCTCACCATCAAGCGCGGCGCCACGAGTGACTACGCAGACGTCTTCATCCACTACCCCCAGGACGTCCTCACCACCATGGCAACCCAGGACACCCTCATGCCCTGGGCTTACGAGCTCTTCCTCCGCATTGAGGAAGCTCGCCAAGAGTCACTGCTCCATCGCACGGAGGCGCTGGCATCCCCTGCCGTCGCCTCCCCCGCCGCAGCTACCTCATCGTCGTCGGGGAAGAAGAAGAAGAGCCGGAACAAGAAAGGCAAGGGTCAGCCACAGCAGTAGCAGCAGCCGTCGTCGACCGGGTCTAGCGGTGGTGGCTCGGTCTGCCACAACTGTGGTCAGCCCGGGCACGGGTGGCACACGTGCCCTCTCCCGACGGACGAGGCGCGCGTCATCGCCACCATGCGGCACCAGCGGGAGCGCCGCCTCGCCTCTGCCGCCGTCGCCGATGCTGGCCCTTCCACCTTGATCTCGCCCAGCGGCTCTGCCACTCCGTCGGCTCCGCCTGTCCCGTAGACACCCGCTCCGCAGCAGTACTACCCGCAGCCGTCGGCGCCTCCGCTCCCTTCACAGGCACAGTCCTCCTACTTCCCGGGCTCCGGCACCGTTACTCCGCATTCCGTGTAAGCTCCCGGGTCCTCCTCTCATGAGCGTCAGCTGGAGCAGTTCATCGCGCTCCAGCTTGGCCTTCCTCGCCCTCCTCCCCAGGGAAGTGCGAGTTGCATCACCTCCTGCCCTCCTGCCTCCCCTTGCATGACTGAGGCTGACCTGCGGTCGTGTCCCGTCTCCTCGTCTGTCTCATCGTCGCCCGTGGCCTCCTCCGCCCCTCTTCTTGATGACGTTGCTTGGCTTGACGATTGGCAGTCCCGTTTTGCGCCTCCGTCCACCGCGTCCGCGTCCCTTGCCTGCTGCCATGTGACCGTTAGCGATCTTGCAACCCCGGTCCAGGACCCCTCTGCGACCTGGATCATCGACTCCGGGGCCACGCATCACATGACAGCCTCTCGTGAGGCCTTCAGTATGCTCGGTCCTGTCGGCGATGTCTCCGGTGTCCGGACGGGCTCCGGACAGGTGTTACCTGTCCGTGGTGTCGGTGTCGTTCGTTTTCGTGGTCCTGCCGGTGACGTCTTCCTGACCGATGTCCTCTTCGTCCCTGGTCTAGAGCTCAGCCTCCTTTCCGTGACTGCCCTTGACCGCATGAGCATGGATGTTGTCCATTCGCGTGGTGTTGGCACTGTGTCGTTGCGCCCGTCAGGTCTTGTTGTCTTGCACGCCACCGCCCGTGGCAACCTGTGGCATGTTCCTCGTCTCTCATCTTCTCNTGTGGCCGCTTCCTTCGCCGCTTTCGCTCCGATCGCGGTGGCGAGTACATGGGTGAGGCTGCGACTTTCCTCGCCACCCGCGGCGTCCACCACGAGACATCGGCGCCCTACACACCCGCCCAGAACGGTGTCTCCGAGCGGTGGAACCGGACCATGGCTGACGCCGTCCGCACCATGCGTGTCGAGTCCGGCCTCTCCGAGGGCTTCTACTTTGAAGCCATGGCATACATGACCTGGGTCTGGAACCGGATTCCCCACGGTCCCCTTCCCCGTCAGTCCACGCCGTACCAGCATTGGTGCGGTCAGCGCGTTGACCTCCGCCCCGCTCGCGTCTGGGGTTGTGTCGCCATTGTCTGGCTGCCCGTCCCACAGCAGGGTGGCAAGCTCTCCCCCCGCGGCCGTCCCTGTACCTTCCTCGGTGTCTCTCGTCAGTCCAAGGCCTGGCGCTTCTGGGACCCGTCCCGACACTACATCATCGACTCCCGGGATGCCCTCTTCTTCAAGGACCTGTTTCCTCGCGACCTCATTCGCTCCGGCTCGTCTGTGTCTATCCCGTCGCGAGGGGGTGTGGTGAGTCCGTCCTCCGTCCTACCGCGTCCGGGTGACACAGTCGCGTCCGCTGGTCCCCCCGGGCCAGCTGTCCCAGTCGCGTCCGCTGGTCCCCCCGGGCCAGCTGTCCCAGTCGCGTCCGCTGGTTCCCCCGGGCCAGCTGTCCCAGTCGCGTCCGCTGGTCCCCCCGGGCCAGCTTTCCCAGTCGCGTCCGCTGGTTCCCCCGGGCCAGCTGTCCCAGTCGCGTCCGCTGGTCCCCCCGGGCCAACTGTCCCAGTCGCGTTTGCTGGTTCCCCCGGGCCAGCTGTCCCAGTCGCGTCCGCTGGTCCCCCCGGGCCAGCTGTCCCAGTCGCGTCCGCTGGTTCCTCCGGGCCAGCTGTCCCAGTCGCGTCCGCTGGTCCCCCCGGGCCAGCTATCCCAGTCACGTCCGCTGGTCCCCCCGGGCCCGCTGTCCCAGTTGGGTCCGCTGGTCCCCCCGGGCCAGGTGTCCCAGTTGAACCCTCTAGTCCCTCCGGGCCAGCTGCCCCAGTCGAGTCCTCTCGTCCCCCCGGGCCAGCCGCCCCTGTTGTGTCCGCTGATCTCTCCGGGCCGACAGCCCCAGTCTCCTCCAGTGGCCCGTCAGACTCAGCGTTGTCGCGCGCCTTGTCACGCTACACACGCGGCCCCGGCGGCATCCTCCGACCCAGGCCGTCAATGAGCGTCCAGACCGTCGTATCGCGCTCGACCCCTCGTGGCGCCACGTGCCTCCTCCACTCCCACGGTCGTGAGCGGGGACCCTGGCACCAAGGCCCTGGGTCTAACCACCTCGGCTATCATTGCCGATCTCCACCCGGGCTCCGCATTGGGCTACGCCATGCTCCATCACGAGCATCGGCACGCTGTCGTGGCTACCCTTGCGCGCATCCCACCTGGGGCGCGAGAGGGACACGCTCTCTCAGTCCGCTCCACAGCACGCCTGGAGGACCCAGCCACCTTGCGCGAGGCACGAGCCTCTCCTGAGGCCGTCCACTGGGACGCTGCCTGCGCCGATGAGCTCGATGCTATCCGACAGCACCACGTGTACGACCTTGTTGACCTTCCTCCAGGTCGGAAGGCCATCGGCGCCAAGTGGGTCTTTCGGCGCAAGTGGAAACCCGACGGGTCCCTGGACAAGTACAAGGCCCGCCTCACTGCAAAGGGGTTTGCCCAGGTCCCTGGGGTCGACTATGACCAGATCTTTGCCCCAGTTGGCCGGTTCTCCACCAGCCGAGCGCTCTTCAGCCTGGTCGCCCAGCATGGGTGGGAGCTGCATCAGATGGATGTGAGCAACGCCTTTCTCCATGGCTCATTGGAGGGTGAGGAGCTCTACATGGTGCAGCCACCAGGATATGACGATGGCACCGGGAGAGCGTGGCGCCTGCGTAAGGCCCTCTATGGCCCGAAGCAGTCGCCTCGGTGCTAGAACTAGGAGATCAGCAGCACGCTACTCCGTGGTGGGCTCCAGCGCAGCACCGCGGACCCTGCACTATTTGTCAGTCCGCGAGGTCAGACTTTCGCTGCTGTTCTGGTGTACGTCGACGACCTTCTCATTGTGTCGCCGGACACGGCCGCCATCCAGTGCATCAAGGACCTACTGCACGCCAGCTACAAGATGAAGGATCTCGGGTCTGCCCGAGTCTTCCTGGGCATGGAGCTCAAGCATGATCGCTCCCAGGGCATCCTCCATGTCCATCAGGCTGCTTATGTGCAGACTCTGTCCACTCGCTTCGCCGAGGACCTGCCACTCGTGCCGAGCGCATCCTCACCCATGTCGCCCGATGGCCAGGTGAAGCTGAAGAGTCCTGACCCAACTGTTGTGGGGGAGCCAGTTGACGTGACCACGTACCTGCGAGTCATCGGGTCACTGATGTTCCTGGCGACGACGACGCGTCCAGACATCGCGTTCGCCGTCAACCTCCTGGCCCAGTTCTCTCAGGAGCCGCGTCACCTCCACCACGAGGCTGCGATCTGAGTACTGCGCTATGTCGTCTCGACTCCTCGGCGAGGTCTCATGTTCCGCCGTCAGCCGTCTGTTGTCGTAGTGGGCTACACCGACAGCGACTGGGCCGGGAGTCCGGACGGTAAGAGTCGCACAGGCTTGATCTTTCTGATTGGCGGCACGGCTGTGTCCTGGCGCAGTGGCAAGCAGGGATGCATTGCACGCAGCACTGCTGAGGCTGAGTACGTGGCTCTTGGGTCAGGCGCGTGTGAGAGTGTATGGTTGCGTCGTCTGCTGTCCGAGTTACGTCAGTCTGTCCCATCCATTACGTTGCATTGTGACAATGAGAGTGCCATGGCCATCGCCGACAATGACGGCGTGCATCACACACGCACAAAGCACATCAACGTTGAGTATCACTATGTGCGTTCATTGTTGCATGACGGCAGCATCAGCATCGTGTGGGTTGAGACAGCACGGCAGTTGGCTGACTTCCTGACTAAGGCACTGAAGCGCGGCTCGTTCAAGAAGGCTGTGAGTTCGGTCGGCGTGCGTCCGTGAGTGGCTCTCTCTCTTTATCTCTCCTTACGTCTCTGCATGCCCTGGGGGAGTGTGGATGTTGATCGTGTCTCTGCCCGCCCATGTGCACTACGCCAGTGAGTCATGGGGGAGTGTTGGTTGTTTGCGCTCATCGTGTTCTGTTGTGTCCTCCCGGCTTGTGTACATCGGCGTGCAGATGACTGACGGCGAGACTTGACGCCGGTGGAGTGTCGTCCGGTGGAGCCGACGCACGCTGAGGTCGTCTCGCGGTTTGCTGGAGCCTCCTCTCTCCGCCGACGTGTTCAGCTCCATCGGCAGGCCTCCCCGGCGGTCGCTGCCGGCAGTCACTGCCGCTGCAGTCGCTGTCTGCATGCGTCCAGCACGTACTGTCGTGTCTGCGTCGTCGTGCACTGCATAGGGTCCCAGTTGCGTGCTGCATGACCCTGTTTGGCGGTATAAACCGTCGTTGGCACTATCTGGGTTTAGGCTGCCATAACTCCTCGCTACTGTTTTTCTAGTAGATTCTGACCGCATGGCTACGTTCGCAGCGTTGGTATTATGGTATGGTCCGGTTTTCAGGCAAAACGGACGACGCCCGGGTTTTGGGCTGTTGGCTGCCTGGCAGGCCTCACCGAGAAAACCTGCCAGCCTGAACTGAGCTGTTTTCTGATTGGCTGATGGACTGAGTAACAAGCTCTACAGAGCTGGGGGGGGGGGGCTAGATCTTGGAGGGGTCCCCCATTGCTGTTCATTCTTCATTCTTAATCAGTCATTGTCAGTTTTCAGCTGCTTTCTGGCGCTAACTCTGGCGCGCGCGTTTCTGAGTAACAAAACCCAGAGCTTCCAGACTTAGACTCTAGAGCAGCGGACTGAGGGGGCAGCCGAGTGAAGCAACGAGAGTGGAAGCCCGCACGCTGCATCAACAATGCTGCTGCCCCAACATGCTGCATAGTTTCCAGCTGTCTAGTGATCCAGTCTTGCAGTTGTCAGGCGAGGTGGCTAAGTAGTAACGCGTTATCCGTAGAATGTAGGGTTTGCCTTTTGAACCGAGGAGTTTCCATAGAAAACGAGGTTGAATCTATACATTTTTTAAGTTGCTTGTAGTCAAAAGTGAAGAATCTACAAAGTTGGTGCATTCCGGCAGCTTGCTTTGTTGTTTCGCTCGCCCCTCCTAATTCAGTCCCCATCTCTTATAGTAGTATAAACATCATATGCACGGACTTCGTATTTTTTCCATCACAAGAAATCAGCCTAACAAAACATCTTATATCCTTGATCTGTGACAAACTTGCTTTGCAAGCATGTTTAGCTTTTAGCTTGTAAGGTTGGAATTGTGGGGATATTCGCTTCTCAAAACAAAAGAGAGATCGTCATTCAAGCTATAGCATTTGAGTCAAGGACGTCATGTGAAACAACAAGGGAGAATTTAATTTTCACATTGGTTGGAACCTTCCTTTGCTACAGAGTATGTTCCTATCTTGTTTTCTTTGCATCACCTTTTATTCACGCAGGATATACATCTTAGTCGATTGTTGAAAGCGTGTACATTTTAGGGTTATCATGAAAGTTCCAGTTGGTGATTACTTCATAAAGGAATCCTGGAGCCCGTGCTTATTCTCTATAGAATATGATCATAACAAATGAAGTTCAAAGGATAATCCTATGAAAAGAATCTTTACCTCACGTTTTTTTGGTGAAGTAGAGATATCCAAATCTTGTTGTTTGGTTGAAGATTTTATGAAAAAATCGTGGAAAGTCACAATAAAATGGCATATAATAAATAAAGTCTAAAGAAGAAATATGAAATTGAATGCAAACTTATAAAAGACCAAAATGTGGAGGGAGGTGAATACAAAAGAGAATTCTTTTAGTTCTTTGTCATTTCATTGATTTCCTTGAAAAAACAAAGATAGTATCAAAGCAATTTCATGGGATGGTAAATGGTCTTGTCCTTATGGACATGGATGTACTCGAATAGAAAAACAAAATGCAAACAATCTTGACCAATTACCTTATGTACAACAAGCTACGTCCGAATCCCGCAACATGTTTTTTATACTGTTCTTTGAACATCCAAACACGCATTCTCCTCTGTTTTCACATGAATCCGGGGGTCTGGGCTCATTCCCCTGGTCTTGTTTTGTGCTAAGGCAGCTCTTCCAACACCCCTCCTCCCCTCCAACCAATTTCAGTCCAGGACGGAAAAACATTCGAAGGCGTTTCATATACCCTATGCCGTCTTTACCATCCCGATATCCACACCCACCGTGCTGGCACCCGTGATTGTGTCACACTCGATCGTCGTTGGTTGGACATGTCTTGCTGGACTAGGTTGCGTACAGCGAGGCGTGTGCCACCATCTTTCCTTGAAAAGATAAAAACTAGAAAACCTGCCTTGCTCTATTGGGTCGTGTACAATGTTGCGTTTGAGCTCATCCTCAGGCTATCTAAACTTCAGTTCGACTCCCGCGCCCGCGATTGTAGAGAGCGGTTCAGTGTCGCTTACAAAGTTTAATTTTTTTGTGCCTTCTGAAAGTGTGTGGCCATCAAGCGC